>AYEL01089822.1:0-20237 GCA_000484575.1 Olivierus martensii | reverse complement strand
ATCCCAAGGTGTATATTTAACCGGCAATTAAGATTTGGAAAAACTTATGAGTAATTTCGCCTTTATTATCTGTTTCCCATCTACTTGACCAGCTGGCTCTTGACTGCTCGCGGAGAAAGCCTTTAACATATGTAACAGGAAGGGTATTGTAAGAGGTGTCTTTGTTTAAATGTGCCGCACGTGCCAATGTGTCAGCCAGCTCGTTCCCGAGGCAGGCAGAGTGCCCCTTTACCCAACAAACACGTGTCGCGTAAAGGGTGACGCAATTTTGAAATTGTTTGAATACGCTAAAAGCTAGTTTCGTTTTAACTTTTGGATGTCGAATATAGTTCAAAACAACAGTTGAATCCGTACATATAATCACATCATGCAAGTTTTCTGCCTCAATAAATTTCAAAGCCTCTAAGACTGCAAGTAATTCTGCCTGGACTATAGTACAGTTAGGATTAACTTTAAAATCCGAACACTGTAAAACCTCCCTACCTTGGATAACACAAAAGGCCAACCCCACACCGTCATTTGATTTGGAACCGTCTGTATAAATGTAACACTTGTGCAGTGTCAATATAATGCAATGTAATGGTTAATTTCATTAGTTGGAATCAGATTGACGTTGAGTGTACACAAATTCTAAACATCATTGGAAAATAATGACGTTTCCTAAGAAATAATGATTGCAACATCACTTAAAACTTAATAATCTGTCTGCTGTCTCTATGGAAAAATTATTGCTTTACACAGACAAAAAATCGTCTCTGTGAAAAGATAGAGATTAACATGGATCTTCTGAAATGCCAGTTGAATATTTTACAGAAAATTTTATTTTGGGAAAGAATTTCTTTAATAAATAAAAGAAATAAAATTTTGAATTTTTTTTATGCCATAGAAATTAAACTTTCATGATAAAATATTAAAATAATTAAATGTGGATCTTTCTGTTTATTTTCTCTTGATTTCCTACATTAAATATTCATTATTTGTGATCTTTGCAAAATACTCCCCTGTTTAAATTACTTATTTTATCAATTCAAATTTTGTTTTTATTTAGTGAATGAAAATTCAGCTTCTACATTGTCCATACCTAATTCAGTATTTATACAAAACCTGAGATTTGTAATTTGATATCAAATTAGGCAGCATGCAAGAATCCTTTATAAAATACATAATTACAGCATTTTCATTAAATCTTAAGCATTATTTATTAAAACATTAATAATAATGCTTGATATATTTTTAAAATATGATAAATTATCATATTTCATTATTTATCAAGAATAACAGTTTTCCTTATAACATTCTGGTATATTGCCTGATCAGTTTTAAATTACAAAATATTAAATTTTAAGTAAAAATACCCAAAACTAATACAGTGGATTTCGCTTAATTGGGACACCAGTTAATTGGGACAGCTGCGTAATTGGGACAAATCTCAAAGAATGAAAACCAAACTAATAAACTAATACAAAATTTAAACGCTTAATTGGGACAGTAGCAGAAAAGGAATTTTCAATTTTTGATATATTTTAGGGATTTTTCAAAAGTATGGCTACACATACATACACAAATCTTTGCCAAGATGTCAAGAAAGGATTTTACACTCAAGTAAAATTGCTTGGCTGAATAAAATTAAAAGCCAGCCATTTAATACAAGCTATCGTAGACTCGCTGAAATAAACCAAAATCTACCACAAACATGTCTCCTACAAAAAGAAAATCAACTGCGTGAGGAGTGGGCATTACAGAAAGAAATTCCAGGAACATTCAAAAGAAAACATGATAGAAAGGATCCAGAAGTCGAAAAAGCATTAGATCAATGGATTTGTATAGTTAGCGGGCGAGGCGTGAATATCAGCGGCCCAGTGTTGAAGAAGAGAAGAACGGTAAAAAACTAATAATTAGGTACCTATTTAATAAGTCATTAAAATAGGTACCTAATTATTTTTTTTTTTACCTATTATTTATTTACTTACGAATTACATATTTTATTTTAGAATTTATTATTACTTTGTTTAATTGGGACAGCCACTTAATTGGGACAAAATGTCTTGGCCTGACGTGTCCCAATTAAGTGGAATCCACTGTATATTGAATATTTTTAATATGAAATTCTGAACTATTAATTTTCTTAGATATAACTGAATTTTCTGTAAAGTCAAAATTTGCAAGAAGGAAAATACTTTAGTTAAGACACACTATGTCAATATTTAATTTATATATTGAGTTGTTTGGAAAGTAATTTTGTTTTTTTCCATGAGTGTTGTTAGTTGTATTTTTAACCAGCCAATTTCATTTTAAACCCTATTGTCATTATATATTTTGACAGCTGACATTTCAAGGTTTATTTATAAAAAAAATATTTTTGATTCTGTGAAGTTGTTTTTTTGGTGTCATATCAAAATGGAGATTTTTGGCATGTTTTGTTTTTTTATTACCGAAAAGGTAAGAATACTGTTCAAAGAAGAAAAAATTATGTGAAGTGTATGGAGAAGATATGTTAACAGAACACCAGTGCCAAAACTGGTTTGCAAAATTTCGTTCTGACAGTTTCAATATTAAAGATGCACCACATTCTGGAAAGTCAGTTGAAGCTGATGATGACAGAATAAAGGTATTGGTTGAAGCAAATTGCTGAATAATAACACAAGAAATTTTTACAATATTGAATTTTTTGAATTTGACTATTCATAACCATTTGAAACAACTTGGTTTTGTTTCAAAACTCAATATTTGAGTTCCACACATGGTTCTCAAAGAAAGAGATTTGCTCCATCACATTGACATCTGTGATTTGCTGCTCAAATGTGAAAAAAATGATCCCTTTCTGAAGCGAATCATAATTGTCAGTGAAAAATGGATTGTTTACAACAAAGTTGAATGCAAGCAATCGTGGAGCAGAAGAGACGAGTCAGCTCAAGGCACTTCGAAAGCCAATATTCATAAAAAAAGTAATGCTCTTTGTTTGGTGGGATTTCAAGGGAATTATTATTTTCGAGCTTCTACCATACAATTCCACAATTAATTCAGAAGTGTACTGCAACAAACCGATTGATTCTATCAACAGAAGAGTCCAGAATTGATTAACAGAAAAGGCATTAGTGTTTCACCATGATAATGCCAGACTTTATTCAAGTTTGATGACTTGCCAGAAACTGTTTCAGCTTGCATGGGATGTGCTACCACACCCACCATATTTGCCAGATCTGGCACCCTTCAATTATTACTTGTTCTGGTCTTTACAGAACTCTTTAGATGGCAAAACATTTAGTTTAAATGAGGATGTCAAAAATCACTTGCTTCAGTTTTTGCAAGCAAATATCAAAAGTTCTATGAGCCTGGAATCATGCTACTACCAGAAAGATGGCAAAATGTATTGGGAAAATGGTCAATATATAATTAAATAAAATATTTATATATTACAAAAAATTGTCATTCATTTTCATGAAAAAAAACGAAATTACTTTCCGAACAATCATATAATTACATATTTTCTTATTTATTTTGAATTAATAAATTCAGTTTTAAATTACTGATAATGTTTTTATTAATAATTATTCATGTTTAAAAATTTTCATCTGGAATTTATTCCTTAAAATTACATAAGACATTTTTGCATTTTGATTAAACATATGTAATGCTATACTGTATATATATATATACTAAATACAGTATATCATATATAGGTTTTTATCATCAATTTTGCTTTTGTTGGGTATTCTACTTTTATTAATACTCAAAGCAAACAGGATAATAATAATTACATGTGCAAATATTTTAGTACTTAATCATTAAACACTAAAGTTATTTAATCATTTTTTCTTTGAACTTCAAATAAAAATATTAAGTATATGAATATATTATTAAAAGTTATATAAAATAAAATAATTTTTTTCATCTTTATAAGTTTATCATTAATGGATTATTTCTGTTAATTAGTAAAGTAAATATTTCACAAAATTTGCTGAAATTTATAAAAACTAAAAAAAAATTTATAAAATTTAAGTTTTAAACAATAAATTAATAACAGATGTAATAAAATAAAATCCAAAACAAGCACTGAAATGGTAGATAGATCATATATTAACAAAAATAAAAAATTGTATAGTATCTTCGACCAAAAATGGTCCTTATCAATAATAGAACTAGTTGGTTGTAAAAGAATTACATAAAAACTAGTTTAGAATAAAATTTAAAATTTTACATAGTACAAAATTCTTGTTTGCATTCATTGCAACAGATGTTACTACATACTAGTAACATCGGTTGCAATGTTTTGTTGTGTCTATTGCTGTATTCTGTATATCAACTGAACTTGTGAAAAATACAAATAAAAATAAAATGCATTACATAAATAAGTTGTAATATTACAAGATTATAGTTATAATAGAACATAATGTAAAAGAGAGATAAAGTTCAAATTTAATATACAAATAAACAAACTATCTTAATGTTGTATAGAGAATAATGGAAAAATAAAATAAAAAGTAAAAAAATAAATATAAAAATACAAGTTGGTGTGATGCAAAATATCTATAATACAAAGCAGCTGTCCCATAGTAACAAAATATATGAATTAGTGTCTATTAGTATAGTCAAGGAGAGAGAACCATAACATTGATATTGCTTCCTGAATAACTTTATTAATAATGCAATGGTTCTCATCTTTATAATCTGAAATGTTTCTGCCATTCTAATTTCTTCACTGTGTCGGACATATGCAAGTAATTTGACTTCATCCCAATGAACATCTAATGTGAACTCAAAAAATCTTTTCACCAGAACAATATTAAGATTAACATTAAATAAATCTCTCTTATGTTGTTCTAACCTAAAGCCTATGGATCTCAGTGTACCTGCAGTCTACCTGTATATTCTTCAAATTATTATAATCTTTGTTATAAACTGGAATGCAGTATATTCCTTTATGGGGACTTATTGGCAGTATATCAGTATTCCTAATAAGTTGTTATATATTTTTTCAGCTTGAATATGAGAAGAGGGCAGTAGTATTATTTTAAATTTTCTTTTGATAAAATTTAAAGATTTGTAATATCAACTGAAAGGTCGTAATCTATAGATTTTAATCTTAATGGTTCTTGCACTTAGCATTATACCAAGGTAGAGATGCTTTGGTGGAGTAGAACAGAGTAATACTTTTATGTAAGAAGTCATCATCTAGCTTTTTGACAAAGCTTTTGTATAACTATGCAGTTTAGCATGTTTAAGTATAATATTGTACTTATAACATTTAGTGTCATCTGTACTACAATGAGTAAACACCCATGCAAGGAGCACTAACAAGGGGAGGACACAGCTGACCCCCCACCGATTTTGATCCGCTTGCATATGGTGAAAATACATAAAAAATGAGTGAATACGTGTCCGAGCTTTTCATTGAATATGGCCTTCTAATAGTATTTTTTAACACTTGAAAAATCGAACTTTTGATAATCCAGCTTAAAAGCGATGGATAGATAACAGATCACCAGGTGCACAGATGGCGCACTCGATAAATACGTCGCTCGTAATCAGAAGGTAGTGGGTTCGAATCCGGGTTGATGTGCATTTTTTTTTTTTATGCATTGAAAAATTATTATTTATTTTTCATTTTTTTATTTTTTATGTACTGTACATTTTAATTAATTTATTTTAATTATTATTAATTTTATATATATTGGTTATCACATAATTCGTATGCATTAATATATTTATGTAGGGTCCCCACAACGTATGTCCGAGTAAAAACACGTATATCGATAAATTATAGCATACTTTCGAATAGGATCGCGAGTAAGTGACGCAAGGATCCAGGATAGGAGAATTGATTTCGATACTTATTCAAAACAAATAACATATATTTATTTAAAAAAATAGGAAATAAAACACAATATTAACATAATTCGCTAGAGAGAGAGCTATCTGACCCGGAGATCAAACCTGGGAGAGAGTGAATAAAAAAAATTACGTTATTCTTCCATTATTCTTTTATGTCTTCGTTCCCTATCTCGTCGGACGATCCCCGTAGAGTAATAGAGTATTTTGTTTTGTAAATAAATATATTAATGCATACGAATTATGTGATAACCAATATATATAAAATTAATAATAATTAAAATAAATTAATTAAAATGTACAGTACATAAAAAATAAAAAAATGAAAAATAAAAAATAATTTTTCAATGCAAAAAAAAAAAAAAATGCACATCAACCCGGATTCGAACCCACTACCTTCAGATTACGAGCCACGTATTTATCGAGTGCGCCATCTGTGCACCTGGTGATCTGTTATCTATCCATCGCTTTTAAGCTGAATTATCAAAAGTTCGATTTTTCAAGTGTTAAAAAATACTATTAGAAGGCCATATTCAATGAAAAGCTCGGACACGTATTCACTCATTTTTGATGTATTTTCACCATACGCAAGCGGATCAAAATCGGAGGGGGGTCAGCTGTGTCCTCCCCTTGTAAGTATGGCTTTCTTTAAATTTAGTGGGTCTTGGGACAAAGTAGAAATCATAATTGGAGAATGAGCTAGATTTCTGTAGACTGCAAATTCAAAAATGTTATTTACTACTATAACTAAGATGTCTATGAAGTGTATAAAATTGTTTGAAGCTTGGTCTAAGATCAATTTAAATCCTAAGGTATTATTGAACAAGGCATGAATAAGCTCTGAAGATTGATCTTCTTCCTTCCATAAAATACAGATATCATCAACAAATCCAGTAAAAGATAAAATTTGGGACAGGAAGGAAAGTAAAACTTAGATTTCTTTGAACTGCAAAATTAACTCAGCCATTAGCTTGCCTATGGGCATACCAGTAGTTTGCCTAAAAAACATGCTTCTAAATTGAAAATAAGACTCATATGAAATAAGAGGAGCAAGGTTTTATAAAATCTCATTAATTGTATTTGGCAGTATATGCTGTATGAGAAATATACAAAAGATCAAACATGCCAGCACTACTTGCAGCAAAGGATATAATTTAGCATAATCACTTACTGTATTGTAAACTTGTTGTGTAGGCACTAATTGGTATTATTAAGTCTTTGTATAAAGTCTGTTGCTGAGCCTACAACATATTCATTGATTACCATCTCAGAGCCCAAAGCAATCCAGAGCACACAAAAATTAAAATTGAAATCTGTGCTCTGGATTTTATTGTATTTTAGACTTTTCTATACATAGATGTTTATTATATTTATAATAGATGTAAATTAAAATAATTTAAAATACTAAATTGGATATTCTCTAACATAATTTTGTTTCAGCTTAATTTTTATTTATTACATAAACATTTTTCTAAACTCTTTCATAGTTTTAAAATATGAAGTGAATTTATAAATAATAATAATATTTTTTATTATTATAACAAAAAAAATCAAAATATTCTTGATTGTTTAACTTAACAAACAATTTGTAAAATAATCATTATCTAAATACTGTAATCTAAAATATTAAAGAAAACTTGTAATTATTTATATACAAATATTTTTAGTATTATAAAAAATGATTTTCAATTTTTCTTCATATTATTTTCAAATATCCTTCATAAATTAAAGTTGATACTTCCATAAGTATTTTTGAAAATTTTGAAAAAATTCCTATTTAAAAATTACCCTAATTATAACTGTTTTTTTATATTTCTAACTGGTAAAAAATTATTATATTTATTCAGAATAGCTGAATTTCATGAATATATTTAATATTTTTAAATATGACAACATTAAAAAATGTTTTAGATATATTTGAGATTTTTAGTTTTTTTTTATTACAGTATTATTCAAATTTTCTTTTGCTTTGTTTATCAAATCGTTGTAATGTTTTAGTTTATTTGAATTTAAATTTATTCATTTAAAATGAAGCACAATTAATGGAATATTTTTGTATATAAATAAATTTGGTTAAAGTTTGAAGCAGTTTAAAAATTTCATGAAAAAATTATATTTTTAAATTAATTGTTTACGACGAAATTAAATATTTGTTTGAAAAGTGGTGTGTCATTGTAAAGAAACTTAACTTTTATTGTTGAGAAAATAGTTAATAAAAATATCAATTTAAAATATTCATAAAATTTTTTAAAACTAATATATCATACATTAAATGTTCATAATTTAATCTCATAAATATTTATCCATTAAAATATCGTAACTAATTCAACGATGTATTTCAAATGCCTAATTACCATTCTTTCCATTTTATCAAAGGAAATGAGATGATCTAAAATCAACATCCTCCTTTCTCTTAATAGCAAGATGTCAATAAATTTTATCTGCAATTTACATATTCAAATTTGTATTATGAAATGCTATGACGTGTACGATAAGTTTATTGTGTAACTAGCTCATACTTAATATTGATTATAAGTGTTATCCTTTCCACACTTAACGTGTCCATTAAATACCTTTCTACTTGATCGATGCGCTAATTACTTCTTGCCAGACAATCCATCCTGTTACTTATTGATACATTTTAGTCGAAAGATGCAACAAAAGAATTTTTTTCTTATCAGAAAATATTCAATAGCTGATAGTATAATTTTCTGTGCACACATCCTGTAAAATTTATGATTTATTTAAAGTTACAGTTACTTTTTTTTCTGTATTTATAAGTCATTATTTAATAATTGTCGTTTATTAATCATTTGAAGAATTTATTAGCGACATTAGCACTAAAAATTTAAAGCGTTTAATGGAAGTTAATGGTTCCGTGACTTGGTACTGTATCTCTTAACCGTAGTTCGTCTAAAAGCAGAAATATTTAACTTTCATTGTCTGACTCTACAAGTTTACTTTAGCTATAACATAAATCTAATGATCAAAAGTGTATCGTTTATGAATTATACACATTCAATTTAATTTTATTTTCTCAAGAAAACAATAAGAATGCAATAAATATTACTGTTTAAGTGTGTTTTATTTGAGAAATTAAAACGTGTTGCATTCTGGTATCGCAAAAAAAATTGACGATTAGAATAAATACTTTATTAAATAAGTTTTTAGAATAGAGAATTATATTTCATAATTTAAACAGTCGAAAACAAACGAAGGTTTATCGAGAAGATACTGAACACAATTTATTTTTTAAACAGGTGGATATGACGGACAAATATTTCCTAGAGATCTTCGATTCGGAAGAAGTGGTATATCTTACACCAGACTCGTCAAATGTCCTGGAGCGATTAGAAACGGATAAAGTGTATATCATCGGTGGATTGGTAGATGAAAATATCAACAAGGTACGCCATCTATTGGGTATGCGCGGTAAGTGTATTTCTCCATGCACGTGTTTGCCAGTTGGATATGGAAGGAGACCGTACTAGCTTCCCTTCAGGTAAAGGTCACTTTAAGTGACAGTTTATCACTATTCGATTTTGAAAGTCTCGTAATTAACTGTAGTAAATTAATTATTCGAGAAAATGACAGTTGCGCATGTAATTTTAATAATAATTAGTTTATCACCGTAAATACGACCTTCAACTCGCTTCTTATCTAAATAGTTTCGAGTTTAATAAGTAAACGTAAGATAACATAGTTTATAAAATAAGATATCGCTAGACTACTAAATTAACTCGAGATGCTTTTATACGAGTTTTGAATGAATTTTAGTAAGTCGAAAAGTAAGAGATTTGGGGATGTGATATGTAAAAAAAAATTGTTCGCTAGTGTTGCATGATGTAGAATATCTTGATTGTGGGAGTGCTCTAAGTAAATTTGTTTTATCTGAATAACTGAGTAAAACGCGAGTCATTGTATTGCAAAAATTCCTTATCCGTAACAAAAATATTTTCGTCCAATTTCCATTTTTTATTTGATTTTTTTTATTATTGTTTCCGCTACCTAACTTTATTTTATAGGTTATAAAATCTTCGATGATCACTCGGGGCGAATTTTTACTTTGAACTTAAAAAATAAAAATATGTACTTCAAACTAGAATGAATTCTCAAGATTTATTTCCTTTAAAATGTCGAAAATTTTTCTAGCTGATAAACTAAACAGTAATCAAGAAAATTTTATTCGTTTAAAAATATAAATCATTTTCATTTATTTATTAGGAGATTCTAATTTGATGATATCAATTAAATTTAAATTTAAAGAATATATAATTATATAAAGCATCCACTTATAATGAAATTCATCAAACCAAATTTTATAAAGAAAAGAAGATTACTTAAAAATACATTATTCCTTAATTGGAAGTGTAAAAAAAATACTTTACCGTATTAGGTAATATATTGTCTCGTTATTTGTAAATATATTGTAGTTTCATATTTTTCTTTGCTCGATGAAATTGCAAAATTGAATCAATAAATTTTGACTTTTTAATTAATATATAATATTACTGACGTTCTTGTTAAATAGAAAGAATAGATAAAAGAAGTTGAATGTCAGTTTTATATATTTAATAAAATATTTTTTGCGAAATTACTATTTTCAAGTGCTGCTGAAAATAAGAAAAAATATATATATATTTTTTTTTTATGCTTATTCGATATTTTTGTAATTTTCCTTCAGTTTTATGTTTGAAATAAATTTATTTTTTCAAACTAAAATGTGTATAAGAATTTTTTAGAAATGAGTAATTATTTTTATAATTACTCATTTATGAATTTCGGAAAAATAAATTTTCTCTATTGAATTTCTGAAAATGATATTTAAGAAAAAAATGACTTTTTCATTCATAGTTTATTGGAGATTTTTGTTTTTATTTTTTACGTGCATTCTTTGGAAAAATCTTTTGGTTTAACTTTATGCATGTTTCATCCAGTCAGAATTATTTTCCGAAAAATAATTTTATATATATAATCGATATTTTATTTTTCTCCTTAATATCTATTTTATATATATATATTTTGCTATAGATTATCAAAACTAATTTAAAAAAATTTTTCAATTTAATATTGATTTTTACCGATGCTTTTTTCACTCCATTTCCACTTCCAGTGGCAGTATTTGGCAATGTCCATGAACTGATTTGATAAAAATCTAACATATTAAAAGATTAATAATAACTACTCTCAAAATTCCCTAGAAAATTATTTGATTGCAACAATTAATAGATAAATCACAAAATTTCAATTTATCATATATAAAAAATTATGATTTAGATAGTGGCTTTTAAGAAATTTGTTCACTTTATTGGATTAAAAATTTCTTTAAAAATTTAATTTAAATGTCTTAAGTAAATTCTGTTAAATAAAATTAAAAAGCAAAATTATTCAAATACAGAGATAGATAGATATAATTATTTAAATATTTTATTTTTATAAGAATATTTTTGCTTTTTCAAAAAATATAAAATTTACAACAGAAACATTTTATTTAAAAAAAAAAAAAATTTGCTTTTTCAAAAAATATAAAATTTACAACAGAAACATTTTTTTAAAAAAAAAAAAACTGATAAGCTCTTGAAATATTTATTAGTGGTATGATATTTTATTTGTTATGTGATATTCATAATGAAATATTTTTATGGTTTGTTTTTTAATTCACTTCATACTTTTAAATATAGATTTTCTTCTGATTAAATTATAAGAATTTTATGAATATTGGCAACTCAATTGATTTGTATGAATAAAGCATTCTATATCTTCTAATACTTGAATGTTGTATTGATTGAAGTTATAATTATTGGATCATTCATATCAATCTCAAAAATTTAGCAAGTCAATATCAATAATAATTATGAATTTTGCATCAAGCATTTGACAACTTACTTTAAGTTTTTATTTTTTCTGAATTTAAAATTGTTTTTTGAGATTTGTCCATATTTAACTTTATTAATATATTTAGAATTTTTTCTTGAATGAAATATAGGAGGAAAATTGTTATTTCTGCTACCAGTTTTGTGCTGCATATTCAATTGATTTGTATGAATAAAGCATTCTATATCTTCTAATACTTGAATGTTGTATTGATTGAAGTTATAATTATTGGATCATTCATATCAATCTCAAAAATTTAGCAAGTCAATATCAATAATAATTATGAATTTTGCATCAAGCTTTGGAATTTTTTAAATAAAATATGATTGATACCTGTCTAAAAATTAATTTATATATGTCATTTACTATATTGGATATTATGTATAAGAGATAACCTGAAGGGAAAAATATTAATTTAGTTTCTGTAGAGATATTACATATTTATCAAAAATACTAACTTTTATGAAACAAGGTGAACTAGTAACATTTCATTTGAGTTGGTTTAAATACTGTATATAAGAATTAATTGCTTTGGTTAATTTAAAATTACTGTAATAGTTTCAAATATAGATAAGTATATAGTGAAAGAGTAAAAATTATTTTGTATGTAATGTTTGTTTATTTTAATTGAATTGAAATCAGTTAAATTTTTATTAAACTAACAGTAAAAATTAATTTTAAACTGAAGTAATAAAATTTATATTCAGTAATAAAAATTAATAAATACAATACTTACATAATTTACTTTGATTCCTTATAAATTTTATATGATTTTATAACAAATATTGAATATACATTTTACTTTTTATTGAATAAATATCTGATTAGAATTCTATATTTGATATATTGATTATGAACATTGTATCAAATAGTCAGGATTATTATATATTTTTCTTTTAAAGTTTCTGATTTCTAAATAATGAATTTTGGTTTAAAATTAATTTAAAATATAAAGCATATATTTCAAATAATATTTCTATATTATTAAATATAATTTATTTGTAATTTATCTAAAAATAATTTAATAATTAAAATTGTAAGAACTTTATGGATTATTCACTTTGTTCTATTAATAATTAATAAGATATTTTTTATGATTAATTTTATTTCTTCAAAATCTTTTCAAAAGATTCATGTTTTAGTATAGCCTTGAAGTAGTAGTGGTTAATAGACTGGAGCAAAACTGGGTTAAATTTCAATTTTTTTCTAAGGTGACTTGAGGTCAGTGTAGTCTTATCATATGATACAGTAGCAATATGAAAGGATGTGACCTTTCTAATATGAATAGAGATGAACATATTTAATAATATGATACAATACTTGAAGAATTAAAATTTTGAGTTGGACAATGCTTTTCTGTCTCAGTTTATTAGATTAAATTTTATTCGGAATAAAAAAAAAACAAATACAGTACATTATGTGATATCTGAATTGAAGATTTAAAAATTTAATATTGACATTTTTCAGCTTATAAATATCTATTTATTTTAGAAATATATTAAATTCAATATTATGAAAATTTAATCAACCAACTATTATTATATATAAATATATATGCTGTATAAGCAAATATATAAATTCCATATATGCATATTTAGTAGTAAATTCAATTGTTAGTCTTCTGCAATAAAAAACAAAAACATATTCATCAAATTTCTCAAAAATTTGTAATTTAATTCTTAATAGCTAGAATATTTTTATTTTTAGAATAATTCAAATAATAATTTTTGTTATAATAAATAATTTTTTAATTGAATTTCAATTAGAGATTATATTTTCAAAATTAATATCTGGATACAGCTTATTATAAAAATTAAAAAATAATAATCATCATCATCATTAAAGTATATAATTTTATTTCAATTTTCTTATTTAAACTGTCATTTTGAGTTAATTGCAAAGCAAAAATCAATATTTCCAAGAAAAATAACTTTGTCACATTGAATGTATAGATAGCTTTATTGTAATTATTTTTGTGCAAGTACAATGCTAATAAAATTTGCAAATTAAATTTTTTGAAATAAATATAATTTATTGAAATATGAATGTCTTAAAAATGAAAATCAGTAATTTATATTAAAATATTGGAAATAGCATTTGCTAAAATAATGTTAACAGATATACCTCAAATTACATAATTTATTTAAACTAATACGTGAATTTTATGGATAAATTTAACTGTGTGCTTTACATATTTAATACTTATATAATTTTTTATATAGTAATATAGATAATTAAAAATTTATTTTTTTATATTTTATATTACTATATATAGTTTTGAGTGAAACATTTCAGTGTTATGTGCATGCTAAGTGTTCTCTCTGCAGTACTGATACTTAGCATTATTTATTATCAATAATATAAAATTTTGATAAAAATCAAATACAGTCCTATAGGATTAGACAATACAGTGCCAAGATAACTTTTAATTGCAGAATGTTATTACCAAATTTCATGAAAAACAAATAATTAGTTCAAAAGTTATTAGTCGGGAGCATACACATTCCTACATACATAAGAGACAAACAGACAGGATAGTGCATTTATAAGCTTCCTTTTCCTTCGGAAAAGAAAGTTTATAAGTGCACTATTCTGTCTGTTTGTATATAAAGTAGACTAAAAACATTCCTTATAGATTTATGATTTAGTTAAAAAAAATTGAACTCTATATATACTGTGAGTTTTTCTTGAAACCGAACACACTGATTTTTGGCATCGAGCCAATTCTGATGCATCTATCATGTCAGGAATCGCTCTCTATGAAAATTTATTTTATATTTTTAATTCTAATGGCCATGCGTTTGAACGTATTGGCTGTTTTGAACGGATTCAAATCAGTGAACGTTTTCAGCAGTTACGCCCATGCGAAGAGTCGGACGACCCGGAAGACCAGGAGATGGCCATAAGGGGCCGAGGAACAGTCAGTTTCGGACCAGCGATTAAGAGGATAAGTTCCGTCAATTACCGGTGCACTCAAGAGTATTTATTCTTTAAGTTCTTTTAGTTTCTTAACTATAATTAAAGTTGTTTTATAATTTTTTGGTGTATCTTTATTTGCAGACTACTGTACACTGAAATGTGACTTTATTGCACGTGACAATAATCGTACAATTTTACAGCAGGTGTTCAAAGTGCTGTCCCGTTTCTGCTGGAAGTACCATAGGCACTATTCGAAATTCTGTCATAGAATTGGCAATTTGTTGAGGAGTGATTTCTGGCAGCAATTATTGCCTCACGCAAATCAATCTCGTTTTCATGTTGTTTCTCAAGGATGAGTCGCTTAAGGTGGCCCCAGTAAAAGAAATCGAGAGGATTCAAATCCAGTGATTGTGCAGGATATGGAAAATTTGGACTATTTGTTCCGATCCAGCACTGGGGAAACTCTTTGTTCAGATACAGGACAACACGGCCACCATTATGTGCTAGTGCTCCGTCTTGAAGAAACCACATATCCTCCTATTGTGACATACAAGAACAATATGAATTATTACTTGTGCATTGTTTTTAATGAAATTACTGTAACAACAAAACCCTAAAAATAATAGAAACACTGGTAGAACAATTTCGTATAACATACCTGATTTCCCAATTGTTGATTGCAAGTAAAATGCGATCACGTAGTAAAGATAGATAGACGTCTTATGTAAGTCGGTCTGAGATAAAAAATGGCCCAATTACTTGGTCGCCCACCAGTCCTGCCCAAACATTTACAGCTTTTTGATATTGAGCATATAGCTGACATCTGGTGTGGATTATCCACTGCCCAATACCAAACATTTTGGCGATTTGGAGTGTGATCGATGTAGAATGTACACTCATCTGAAACAATCAGTTTGTAGAGCAGATTATCATCATTGTACAACAAGTCCAACATCTTCCCACAAAATAACATTCTTCTATCATCATCATCTGGAAGAAGTTCTTGATGGTATTGATTTTTGTACGGGAAGAAGTTCTCTTCTCTTAATGTTTTCCAAACGGATGATTTGCTGACATGCAATTTATGTGCGATTGAGGTGCAAGAAATTCTGGGTGTTTCAATTACTAACATGTAAATCGCAAGTTTTACTTCCTCTGGTAAAGCTCAACTTGGGTGATGAAGGGATATCAAACCTGGATTGGCATTCCCATCTTTTTGGAATTTCTCAACAACAGATTTAATTGTAGACACGGATGGAATAGGTCTTCCAGGGTACAGCACCGCAAAATGATCTTTCATGCGCCTATAGGATAAGCTTGAATTACGTGCCCGAACCATCCATACTTGTTCAGTAACGTTGTAAATAATATTCGGCATTTTTAAAAATGTTCGAATTGCGGCACGTCTGCATTTCTACATCATGAAAAGATCTGCGGCAACAGAATTTCTGTTTGTCGCACATCTTTTCATGTAAATTTTCAACAATTTATTTTCAAATGTGTAATTACACCAGCATTAAAATCTGAATAATCTGTGTGTTAAATAGTTTTTTTGTTTCTTGGATGCAATAATAAATAAATATTCGTTAGAATTAAAAATATAAAATAAATTTTCGTAGCGAGCAATTCCTGACGTGATAGATGCATCACAATTGGCTCGATGCCAAAAATCAGTGTGTTCGGTTTCAAGAAAAACTCACGGTATATAAAATGTAATGCAATGTCTGTCTGTCTTCTGCTTAGGCTCCCACACCATTTGGCCTATCAGGACCAAACTTTGTAGGGTGATTTCCCATGACGCTGGGATACATAGGTACTCAAAATCAAAATCACCCCAAAGGATGGCACATTATTTGGGTCATTTTGTTTGTTCCACACCATTTGACATATTGGCATCAAAGTTTCCAGGGTACTATGGGTCAAAATTTCTCCAGGGATGGGGCATATATTTAAACATATACTTTAATTTGAAATACATGTTTAAATCCTTCAGCCTAATTGCCAATTGTTGTTGTTGTTGCCAAGTATGAAGTAAGAATGATGTCATAGCCTCACAAGCATGACATTATCATGACATAACAATTACTGATATCAAAAATTTGTCTGTATGACAACAATGGATGACTTCACAGAATGTCATCAGAGTGTGACATCAAAACAGTTTTGATGTGCAATGCCCCAGATAATTACCATTTGTGTGATGTCACAATAGTTCCAATGTATGATGTAATAATGGATGAAGTCCCAAAATGTCATCTGTGCTTGATGTCATTATGATATACAATGGATGATATTATGAAACATCAGTATGTGAAGTCACAAATGTTCTGATGTATTATGTCACTATGACATCATTATTAAATCCAAAGGCTTTGATTTTTTCTAGCTTTGTTTTTGTAAATATCAGGAAATTTTGCAAACCAAAAACTAATATCCTCCTACAAATGCCAGTAATTTTTCTTCAAAAAAATGCAGTAATTTTTCTGCCAAAAATTACTGGGCAATACCATGTAGAGTCTATTCCAAAATGTTTTTCATCTATTGCAGTAACAGACCGGTAACCTATCGAAGATGGATTGTAATAACTGGAATTCCATGTGATCAGCATTGAATTTTAGAAAGGATTAGTTCAGTTTTTGAAGAAATGGGTAAAGCGAGTTTTGTGAGCAGCTTAATTACGTAATTTTCATGACATGACTAATTCATTTTGAAGGTTTAAAACTAAGAAATATAGAAAGTATAAATTTATTATTTATCCCAAATAAATATCAAATATTTTTACAATATATTTAGCAGTTGATAATTGATAATTAAAAGAAAAAATATATTTTTTTAAACTATAAAAACATTTTCATCATTAGGATCTGATGAAAGAAATCCAATCCCATAATTCTTACTTGTTAGAAAAGATGGTGGCAATAATTTTGAATACTGTTTACATAGGGAATGGGCATTTGCTCTTTGTCTATGTGAGTAACAAGCAATGATCTACAATAAAAGTCTCACTGTCAAAATGATTTTGTGATATATCGAAGTCGAGGCAAACGCCAAGATCGTCTGTCAAAAGTCAAAGGGATTGACGATAAGCCCAATTATAGGTGTGAATGTGAAAGTTGTATTGTAATTATTTAAGTTAAATTAATTTTGGTACTTAATTTCTATCATTCATAATTAAATTGTTAAAAAAATAAGAAATTTTACTTTACATTTTTTTTTTTAATTTTTATTCCCCTTTCCGTTCAATGAGCATTAAGGAGTAACTTTTCGGATTTAAGGCACCAAAAATAAACCAAAGAAAAGTAGCTTCATATTACAGTAGCTGAAAGGAAAGTTTTCAAATTTCAGGTTATAACCGTATTTGCATTTTATTTTGACAATTCATAGAAGTTGTAAAATTTAGAAAATTCTTAATACCATTTTTATCAAAAATAATTTTTAAAAAGTAATATTACTTTTAAAAATTCCTTCACTAATCAAAAATGCAAATTGGTGTAAAAGTTCTCTTGAGAATGATTTAAAAAATTACTTTAGTTAAAATAATATACGAATCTCCCTTATTTCCCAATAATTCAGAGAAATCTTATACTATATGCCTAGAAAATGTTTGCTTCAGCTTTGAAAGTTTAACTTCACTTGATTGCAATAGGGCGTGCCGACTCATGCGTATTGCACCGGATGGTGCATACATCTAATATGGTATAAAATAAAAATGGTGACACGGTTGAAAACTAAATGTGCTATAGTTGTTAAATTAAAAAGAGATTTAACCAAACTAGAAGCCAAAACCATGGAGAATAAGAGTGTTCTTGAAAAAACGTAAATGTCTCAATAATTTGTATAAATTATAGGTTTCTAAATTGCACTTCTATACACATATTACTAGATTGAAATTATGACAGGAAAACAACTTAAAACAGAATTTTAGTTGATGTGCCTCAGCTTCCACCTACAACTGACTTGTATTTAGCCAACAGTGAACTGAAATCATTAGAAACTATAAATAATAAATAATTGCAACAATATTCATTATTATAAAAAAAATAATGAATATTGTTGCAATGCTTCTTAGTCTGATCATGTGATAAAAATTGTAAGCTTAATAACTGGTGACAATGAAACAAAGTTAGGGTTTCACACAATATTTACTTGTTGAAGCTTCACTATTTATTATAGGCTCACCATCATCATCATCTGATAGAGAGACATGTAAGATTCTTCTACCTTCATCAGTCATCTTATATATATACAGGGTGTGCCAGCTATATCCGGAAAAATTTCAAATTGAATTTCCCGCCATATTTGACGTCAGCGCTACGCGTAATAGCTAGGATGAAGTTTCTGGCCAGTGTTCACGTCCTAGCTGTTATTTCTGGTGAAGGTGACATCATGCCGCTGCACGTCTTTGGAAAGGGGGGGAAACTGTAACAAAAAAAGATTTACTTGCATGTTCTTACAACAATAGTGAAACCTTGGATGGAAACTGTGACTTCTGGGAGACCCTACATCTTCCAGCAGGACGTGCCTGCGCACATCAGTCATTTAGTGCAAAACTGGTTGTCAGACAACATGGATACGTTTTGGTCTAAAGAATTCTGCCTCCTAACAGTCTAGATTTGAATCCTTTGGACTACTACGTATGGAGCGTTGTTGAAAGGGTCTCTAATAGGTCGAGACATCCTAATGTGGCATCTCTCCAAGGCTACTATTGAGGCAGCGTTTTCGAACTTGGACAAGCAGGCATTGCGCAGGGCATGTCATCATTTCCGGTCGAGGATCGAGGCAGTAATTGAGGCAGAAGGGAATTACATCGAGTAATTTTAATCTAAAGGGATCCAAAATTAATGTGCAGATGATAATTTTGATAATTTTATTCTTTTTATTAAATAAAATTTTGTTCAATTAAATTGTTTATTTTGTCCGGATTTAGCTGGCGCACCCTGTATATACTGTGAATTGCTTCCTAGTTGCTGGTGGTTTTCTATTTGTAAATGATTTTGCTGGCATCTTTGGAATATTTTTTTTATATATTTTTTTATGAGGTAGCACTCCTTTCTTCAGTTTTGCTTTCTTTATTGTGAAAATTAAAATTCATAATTTAATATCCATTTTATTTGTAATAATGTTATGATGTTCTATTTATGTATTACCTTTATTTCCTCCTATATAATCACTGTCATTAAAATGCCTGCTACAAATTTGTGTGTGTTTATTCAGTGTTTTCCTGCTTTTTATGGCAATTTCGTACCTGATCCTGAATTTTTCAGGCACAGAATGGAATATTAAATTTCCATTAGTTGTTGTTGTAGCATTACAGCCAAATACAGCACAACTGTAAGGCATTATAACTACTGTTATACTTTAAGAGCACTGAGTAGAAATGTTTTATACCAGCACTTCTCAAACTTTTCCACTTGGCGACCACCTTTTACCTGAGAAAATATTTTTGCGATCCTGGGTATATAGCTATATAAATTAGAAATACGAATTAAAACATGTGAGGAAGTTAACTTGGACCTGTCCTATTTTTATTTTATTATGCACTCTATTATTTATTTATCGTTATTTTCTTATATGCTAACGTATTATATTTTAGTTTAAAAGTTAACTTACTTCCC
>AYEL01089819.1:0-74751 GCA_000484575.1 Olivierus martensii | reverse complement strand
GTGCTGCTTTCGCCACCAGTGACCAAGGGAGACTGTAGTAAACTTTCCGAATGTGAGCCTCTGCCTAACTCACAGTTGCGGACCTTGTTAACCCGGGCGATGTCCAAGTCGGTGTGCTTTTGTTTTCTGCTTTGTAACATTGCATACTAGAAAAACACCACTGAGGTGGGATCTGCTAGCATTTAGTTGAGCATAGTGGAATAGCCTTCTAGCCCAGGGTGATCCTACAAGAAATAAAATTTCTGACTTGCATCGCCTATTCCACCCACGTACACCCCTCTGCCACTTTGAGGCAGCTTAGCAGGATTCAGGAGGGATTATTATTATTATTATGATATATATTTGTGAAAATTATTTAAAATATGTTATCTAAGTAAATATGGCAATTAACTAACCTGAAACCATGATTATAGTTCTTTAGATTTATTAATTTACACAGATGACTTTGTATTTTTACCAAATTAAAAAGCCTTTAGTTTTATTAGATAAAAAGAAATCCAATCAAATTATTCATTAAATTTTAAATAATTGTTAAAAATTATATTTTAAATGTTTATCACTTACCAATTCAAAAATCTCAATCGTCTGTTTCTAAACGCATGCCTAGAAATCGAAGAATCCTCTGCTTTTGATTATCACTTAATAATTCAGTTAACTTTAAATTTTTCAATACTTCTAGTTATCATTTTAATATTTTATCAATACTTCCGAGAAATAATTGCTGCCGTATTTTTCACAAAACAATTAAATAAAGTTTGTTAACAGAAATTTTGATCCCATCTTCTAAAGTTGATTTCCACCATTGTCAAGGAAACACTAAATAGTATCTTCTGTATCTTTGATAGTGTATGGCATATTACTATATTAACCAATGAATCATGTTTTAATCGTAACCAGAAAAACAGTAAGTAGTAATTTAGTGAAAACCTTTTTGAAATAGACTGTACATGACTTCCGAGAAATAATTGCTGCCGTATTTTTCACAAAACAATTAAATAAAGTTTGTTAACAGAAATTTTGATCCCATCTTCTAAAGTTGATTTCCACCATTGTCAAGGAAACACTAAATAGTATCTTCTGTATCTTTGATAGTGTATGGCATATTACTATATTAACCAATGAATCATGTTTTAATCGTAACCAGAAAAACAGTAAGTAGTAATTTAGTGAAAACCTTTTTGGAATAGACTGTACATAGCTTGTAAACTTTATAGCCAAATTTAATGTCACTATAAGTCAAATACAAAAATTTCAAATACTCTAGAACTGCAATTTTTTTTTTTTTTTGATGATCTTAATTAATAATTTCGAAAATTGTTTATTTATACATTTCATATATATTACATATATATATTTGCATAGATGCATACTATTTTTACAATAAATGAACAAATTAAAAGAATATTATTTTTTAATTAAATTAATTAGATATTGCTTAATACAATATCAATTACTTACTGCAAGTGGCACAGAGCTACATTGAAGTCATCAAAAAGTTGCAATTTGGCCATGGTAGTTTATGTAACTACCATGAGATTTTAAAAAGGGTGTTTTTAAAACGCTATAAAAATAAATTGAAATGCAAACACTTTTAATTCAAGAATGTCATTTAAAAAATTGCAAATGCTAATATAATTAATAGTTTTGCTTCATGTGTAATGTTATAAAAATAAAATGCTGTTACATAGAATACTATGTTGTAAAACTGTCTAAATTGTCTTATACTCCTATTCCTATAATTAGGAAAGATTGGGATTGTTTCTTAATGTATGGGAAATTTTGAAATAGTTTCAAAGGTATAGAGTTCATAAAAATAATATTTATTCTATATTTTTAGCTATTTCATGCTATATTTATTATGTTTCTTCTAAACTCCTTTCTTTAGAGCAACTTAGCTTTGCCAATCAATTTCAGAAATTGATATCTGTGGCTAATGAGGGATTACTGTATTATCTTTACACTTTCCTTATAATCAGCTGCTATAAATTTTTATTATATGGAAATTCTATTTTCTGTATCTTTTCAGAGTACTGAAAATCTAGATGATAAATCTAATTTAGATTTAAAAGTTGTAAGTTAAAATATTTTAGTATTATAAATATTTTTCAAATAAAATTCACTTATAATTGACTTTTATGAATTAGACTTTAGGTGTTCTTCATTCAAGTAGACCAGTTGTTAGTGCTAAAGCATTAGCATTAGGAGATAAAGCTTTTCGGTGTACTTACGAAGGTTGTGGACGTCTTTATACTACCCAACATCATCTAAAGGTGATTTATTTAAGAAATATAATAAATTAAAATTAATATTAAAAATAACTAGATAAATTTTTTCACATACAATTAATATATTAAACATGGGGCTTCAGAATTAAATATAAAATATTCTAGAGCACTGGGTCTCATACAGCCACAAAAGCATTTAACCCATCAACACAGTCATATTTTCGATATCAAATATGAAATTTTATATTTTATTGAGATATATTAGAGATTCATCCTTTTTGATCCTTTCCATTTCTAGATTGAATAAAAGAGTATATGAATTAAGCTTGAACCTTTCCATCAGCATGATAGCATAACTTATTTAAAATCTGATTTGGCTAAAAGTCATGTTATTAAGTCATACTAGAGAACCAAGCCTATTGAAAATGATCAATATCTGATTAATATTAATCAATTCAATTTGATTAAAGATTATAGAATAGAATAGAGCATTGCTTGAATAAGGATTTTAAGCACCAGAATAATACTTCAGCAGCTGTTCCTGGGAGCCATGCTTTATGTGGTCATGACATACCACATAACTGACTGCTTACCATGACTGTTGTTGATTACATTGAAATGTCTTGATCTATCTGATATTACCAGGGATTCCAAAATGAATCCTTCTTTTAGAGAATTGCAGTTTTGAATAATCCTAGCATTTTTCTAATCTATTTCTATATTAAATTCGTAAAATCTTGTGGAGAGTGCACTTGTGTTATTGTCTAGATAAATTTTTTTTATGCTCAGTGATACGGTCTTTTAAGTTTCTCCTGTCACCCCCAATATACTCTTCTTGGCAGTCAAGATCATAGTTATATATCAGGATATGATTATCTACCAATTTCTTTCCTTTGTCATATTTCTAAAACATAAAATACAAATTGTATATATATGCAACTTTTTTATTTAAAAATCAAAAGTAACATTTAAAATTATCATACAAAATAATGATAAGCATTGATACATCTGGCCATTCCATTAAAGTGCTCTATTATCATCTACCTCCTGTGTGTGAAACATGCGAATCCAGAATTTTTTGTTACAATATTAAAAAGCATATCATTTTAAAAAAATCTCAGAAATATATTTTGTGCATAAGTTATACCTATTGAACTTTATTGAAGTTTAAAATATCTGCCTAGAATGCTATTACTCATCTCTCAGGCACAAGACATTCAACCTTTCTAAGTTCTAAATCAGACATTTTAAATATTACAAAATGTAGATATATTAGAGCAGGGCTGTCCAACCTTTTTATCATCGTGAGCTACTTTTTTCACTGGAGCAATATAGCGATTTACCGATATCCAAGGAATAAAAAAATAGTAATGTTATCTATATTTTACTTAATAAATTTTGAATTATAAAAAATTCTTCATAATATGAAAATATGAAAATAACTATGAATACGTGGGCACATAAAAGTTTTAATGCGATATTTGGCATTGTATAGATTTTGCAATTGATTCAAAATGTGGATTATATGACGAAAGAGATAATCTCAAAACTTTTACCAACATATTTTGTGATTGTAAGTTCGATATTAAATCTATAATTTTTGCTCTGTGTATTTCGGAGTCTTTCAGATATTCATTTTCATAATTGGAGAGCATTGTTCGAAAATGTCTTTCGATGTTTCCCTTTTTTGGAATAGCAACAACTGAATTACATATTAGACAAGAGCATTCCTTATTAACCATGGGAAAAAAAAAAGAAATGTTCCCATTCATGATGCCAATGATAAACTTTTTCTTTTTTACGCTCCTAATTATGACTAAAAAAAGAAAAAAAAATTAAATAATTGAAGAAGTTTAGTTTTTAATAAATTAAACCCTTTTAGTGTCAAACAACGCTATATTGTTGTCTGGACCCTAATAGAGTAATAAAGAAAGAAAAGACATTTGAACCTGTAAATGCATTTGTCCAACAAACATTTGCTTACTCATCGAAATAATTTTCATTTATTGTTTTTGAAATATTATTATATTCTACCGATTGATTTGATCTGCTATCCCTTAATATTAACCATGGGAAAAAAAAAAGAAATGTTCCCATTCATGATGCCAATGATAAACTTTTTCTTTTTTACGCTCCTAATTATGACTAAAAAAAGAAAAAAAAATTAAATAATTGAAGAAGTTTAGTTTTTAATAAATTAAACCCTTTTAGTGTCAAACAACGCTATATTGTTGTCTGGACCCTAATAGAGTAATAAAGAAAGAAAAGACATTTGAACCTGTAAATGCATTTGTCCAACAAACATTTGCTTACTCATCGAAATAATTTTCATTTATTGTTTTTGAAATATTATTATATTCTACCGATTGATTTGATCTGCTATCACTTAAAAATGATAAAAGACACAAAGAACGAAAACATCTAGAATAATCTCACTTTTCTTGTTTCAATAAGAACACAGACCATCTTTATTACATATTGTAAAGTGGAAGTTGATCGGAGGCTTGCGATTGACTAAAAAGCTTGTTGTGATCGACTGGTAGATTGCGATCGATAGGTTGGGCAGCCCTGTATTAGAGAGAAGAGAGTATCATAAAGTATTGAATGTCTTGTTACAATTTAGGCAAAATTGCAACAACAAGACATTCAACCTTTTACTATTGACTTAAAAATGATAAGTAAAAATTTGATTTTTTTTTTTTGGCTTTGGTACCATCATCTTTTGAGTTAATTATTAGCTCAACAGATGATGGTATTGTAGCCTTGATTTAAAAATATTCATTGAAATTACCATTTAATTCTAAATTATTACATTAGGGATTAAAGGTCAATTCACACATGTCAGTTCAATATCCATTCAGTGTCAGTGGCATCATTAACATATTGGTGATGTCTGTTCATACATATCCGTGCAGTTTGGCCAGTTTGTAGTCAGTGGTTTTTGAGATGGCTTATTTTACAGACGAGGAATTGGCTACAATTGGTATAATTTTGGATGAAGAAGACATGAATCAAGCTAAAAAACTAAAGTGGGTACACAAAGCTTGGGAAAAAAAGGGAAATCAAAGGAGAGTTTGCTACATTATACATGGAATTAATGGACAGTGGAAGGAAGATTTTGAATATTTTAGAATGTCTGAAGATTATATATTCTAATAGAAACTAAAACTAAGGATAAATCATATATGTTATGTTGACGAATCAATTTGATCAATTGTTTGTTAATTATTTCTGTAGCAGGTTAGGAGTGAACTGGCCATAAGAGCATTCTGGCAAATGCCAGAAGTGCCAATGCTGTTGTAACAATATAGGCCAGCAACTGACAAACTGATTTTTTTATATCAAACACCGCACTTTCAATATAATGTATATTTGTTTCAGATTCTTCTTCATTCATTTTTATTCAAAGTTATGAATATTTTAGTATTTGCACACAAATAAAGACTAGATAATTAGGTAATTATTTTTATTCTGTCATTAAAAATTGTTTTGTAAAAAAATACTATGTATTTAATTTATTTAATATATATTACAGATATATCGTTGCAAGGACATTAAGATATAAAAATAAAATAAAGATAGGAGTATTGCAAAAAATTATTTAATTTTTTAATATACTCCCATCTTTATTATTTTTTTCTATACCTATAATGAAATGTCCTTGTGATGATATATTCGTGTGGCAAATTTTTTTAATACTAAGTCTATCTAATGGGCTGCTGTCAGGATAATGCCAGAACTGAAAATATGTTCCAGTCTGCCCCTGATAGCAGGCATTCTCATCCTCACAATACGTCCATGAAAAAGTAAAAATATCGTTTGTGATGTATAGCACTTTCAAGGTATGGACACTGAACTGACACTGAGAGCAAAAGTACGGCACTGTGCCAGACTTGTGTGAACATGAACATCGGGAAAACAAAGGAATGATAATTTAGGTCACTAACACTTGACAAAAGTTGTCAGAACTGAGCAGACACATCACTGATATGTGAATTGACCCTAATTTGGCTTAGAAATATTTAGTTTATATAAATATAATTAATGACCAACCTTTGGAGGCCCTCTCAATGCCTGCATTATTGCTTTATTGCATTCAGCAAACACTATAAGTTATTATGGCTTCTAATGTTTAACAGTTAATTTTGTTCTTTCCCAAGCATATAGATTAATATGAAACTTTTAAAATGAGCATAAAATACGAGGGTTGTTCAACAAGTCCTTAGAAAATCCAAGAGATGGCACTCGTAGTATCGAAAAAGGTTTGCTTTTAGTAAGCGTCATCTCTCACTAGACTGTTGTTAAAATGTCAGCTATATCTATCATGTGATATCATTTTTATAGTCAATTGAAGCAACAAACTTTTGTTTATTTAGAAAAACGAAAAAAATGAGTTTTGTGCGGTTATTAATCACTTCTATTTAAAAGGTTTAACACTGAAAGAGATCAAAGCCAAGTTGGATGAAGTTCATGGTACATCTACTCCTGTGTTTGTGACTGTTTACAATTGAGTAGATGAGTTTAAACATACCTGTACATCCACAAATGATGAACATCATTTGGGACGTCCAGTGGAAGTGACTTCCTCCAAACTGATTGATAAAATCCATGATATGGTTTTGAGTGATCAACGAATCAAAGTGCACAAAATAGTTGAGGCCACAGGCATATCACAAGGTACAGTGTTTTCAACTTTGCACGAAAAATTGGGTTTGAAAAAAATCTAAGCAAGATGAGTATCATGTTTGCTCTCAGTGGAGAATAAACGCAATCGTGTGATCGATTTGGAGATTTGTTTGCCGCTTTTTCTTCACAATCCTGACAAGTTTCTGCGTCGATGCATAACAACCTTTTTGGAACAGTGTTGGATTTTATAAAAAAATGTTTTATAAGAAATTAGTCATAATAAAAATAAATACAACTCACACTGATGATTGTAAAGGTAATCTTTAGTTTATGTACAAATATAATAATTTTTAAATAAGAAATAAGTTAAATGTGTCTATTTTTATTACAAAGGAATGGAAATTCCAATATTGGTATTTAAAGAATTAATTGAAAATTTATTAATGAAGAATTGTTTGAATTTATTTAATGAGGAATTACTAAAGAAAATTCTTTTATAAAATTCACATATCAATGTAACTGAAGAGGGCCAGAATAGGCCGAAATGCATATTGCAGATGGTGAATTTTTTTTTTTTATAAATGATGAATTGTTATGAAAATAGTTTTAGTACAGTTTTAAGAGTATTATAAATTTATGTTTTAATTTTGTGAATAATAAATTATTTTTGTAAGTAATAAATTAATGTTTAAAAATTAAGTGTGTTTATTACTGATTACCATCATAGATGAGTTCAATATTTATCATTTTGAAATGATGATGAGTTCAATATTTATCATTTTGAAAAATAAAACTAAAATGAATTTTTTACATAAATTACAAAATGCATTAAACTTACTCAAAAACTTTTTCTTTATAATTGTATTCAATTGTCATTCATAGTTACAACAACAGATATGTTTAAAGTATTTAAAAACTAGTTGTTAATAGAAGTTAAAGTTCAGATTAAAATGCATAAATATTGATTTTTTTTTTCATTCAAACTCATTTTATAAAAATCATTTAAAATGGTTAATTATCATTTATATTATTAAACACATAGATTAATATCTATATTATGTTACTGAATATTAATTAATTCATTTTACTATTGAAATTGTAGGTACATGAACGATCACATACAGGTGATCGACCTTTTAAATGTTCTGCTCCTGGATGTGGCAAAGCATTTGCAACTGGATATGGTTTGAAAAGTCATACTCGAGTTCATACAGGAGAGACCCCATATAAATGTCCAGAAGAACATTGTAATAAAGCATTTAAAACTTCTGGGGATTTACAGAAGCATGTAAGGACTCATACAGGTATTATAAATAATTTTGAATTCATTATAAAGTTATTTCAAATTTAATTTGAAATTGTGTTTTTATTTGTTATTCTTTATTTAAAGGTGAAAGGCCATTCAAATGCCCATTTGAAGGTTGTGACAGAGCATTTACTACTTCTAATATCCGCAAAGTTCATATTAGAACGCATACAGGAGAAAGACCTTATGTATGTAAGGAAGAAGGATGTGGAAGAGCATTTGCAAGTGCAACTAATTACAAAAATCATATTAGAATTCATACTGGTATTTTTATTTACATAGTTTTATAATTTTGAGAATATTAGTTTTATTTATAATTTGTTATATTTATAATGTTTAGGAGAAAAGCCATATATGTGTACAGTTCAAGGATGTGGGAAAAAGTTTACTGAATATTCTAGTCTCTATAAACATCATGTGGTTCATACACATTCAAAACCATATAGATGTGATGAATGTGGTAAGACTTACAGACAAACTTCAACTCTTGCCATGCATAAACGTACTGCTCATGGAATAATCGATTCAGCTGATGGATCTTTGTTAGACTCAACTGTTTCTCTCACAGAAGAAAGTAATTTGGGTATGTAACTATTTGATTTGTTGCTAGTTGAAAAAATCATAAATGTATATAATTATTTAATTAGGTTTTTTCTTTTACATACAGATGATCCAGAATTAGATTCATCTAATAAAGAAGCAAGAATTCATTTTCATCTAGAATCAGAAAGTCAAGATAGTACAACAAATCTTGTAATTCATCGACAGAATACTAGACAAGTAATGTATTGAAAATTTTTTTGAATATTTCATATTTTGTCTTGGTAGTTTTAATGATGATGATAATAATAATTTCAGATTGCTATGGTTACTACTGGAACATCTCTTACTAATGACACAACTATTGTTGCTTTACAAGCTCAACAAACAGATCAAGATATTCATCAAGTAGGGTTTTTAATTCTTTTTTAAATTGCTATAATTATTTTTGTTTTATTTTTACATTTCTTTTACATCTTGCTCTTTTCAATGAAAATTTGTTTATTTTTCTTTTCAAAAGAACAGTTTCTAATAAATATGCTCTGTGAGAAGTTTCCATTAAATTGTTAAACAACAATTGTAAATAACAATTATTTAACATTTATAGTTTATATTTCATCAACTATAAATGTTAAATAATTATTTAAAAACTTTATTGATTGAAAAGAATAATTGCAATTGATTTTATCCAATCCAATTTTATCCACACATCATCTCCGGTGCCTCTTTAACATCAAAATTGTCAGAATGAAATTTTGAAAACCAGTTTCCTACACTTCACATAACTTTTTTCTTGCTTGAACAGCATTCTTACTTTTCCGGTAATAAAAAAGCAAAACATGCCGAAAATCTCCATTTTATTTTCCAGTTTTGATAGGACACACACAAAAAAAAACAAACTTATAAATATACCTTGAAATGTCAGCTGTCGAAATTTGACAACAATATGGCTTAGAATGAAATTGGCAGGTAAAAATACAACTAATGCCGCTAGTGGAAAAAAAACTGTAAGTCTCTGGGTGGCATTTCCTTGCTCTATAGCAAAAGTATGCTATTATATTATGTAATAATATTAATCTACTTCTGCGTTTATAGCAACATTATATTACGATATTATGTTGTTATATTAATCCACAAACTATAGAAAATTGTATAAGATGGATTTAAAACAAAAGGGGAACTAAGTCAATTAATGAAGCCCCCCCGTAAATTGTTGCTGATATGAAAATTCAACCCGAGCGATAGGAGTCATACACGGAACAATAGAACCCTGGGAAAAAGGAAGAACAAAAAAAAAAAGTTTTCAAGATCTGGAAGTAAAGAGACGTAAGTGAACAAGTCTCATAAAAACAAAGAAAAAGAAAAATAAGAAGAATTAAGGATTTAAAGAAAAAGGAAGAAGATAAATGGAAGCAGCGAGAAAAACCCAGAGTCCGGAGTCTCCTACTTCTCCTTCCCAAGAAAACAACCTTTCTCCAGGTACATGCGGGTTGGATACAATGCGCCCCTTTTTTTTTAATAACAATTAAAATTACTATATTTCAAGCGTCAGCTTCGTTTCCTTTTTGATGTGTTTTTAGTATATTTTTAAATAATAAACTTTCTCTTCTTTTCTGTATCGTATCTTCGTGTGTTTAATTCTCCCGTGTTCTGGACCCCTTGTGCCAGGACCCACACCTGTTCATCATTCAGTCGCACTAATGCGTAAATATCATCTCGAAACCTCACAGTGGTGTCAGGAGTGGGGTGTGGTGGTAAAACGGGATCAAGCCAGTAAAACTGACAAAATATTGCAAGTACCATGGCACAAACACAACCAGGGGATGGAACCGGGATGCCAGCAGGTATAGTGACCATTAACCAGTTACCCGACTTTAGGGAAGCAATAGATGTTTTGGGCCACGGACAACTGAGTCTGTATTTTGTCCCTCAACAAACCTTGCTTTTAACATTATTAAACATAAATGCGCCCCTACCACCTGAAATATCTTTAATTGAACCGCCACGAGAGGAAAATCTTTTTAAATTTTATCACTGGTTAACTGTTACTTCAGTTGCATTGCCGAATAAGCTTCGTATCTTCGTAGAAATACCGTTGGTAACTCCCGAAGGATTTTTTGACTTATACGAAGTCCTCAAATTTCCAGCCTATTTTCCAAAAGCGAATGCCTTTGCATTCTATCAAACAGAATACCCATTTTTAGCTTTTCTAAGAATCGGCAATCGTACGTAATGTTAAGTGCGAACGAAGTGCAAAAATGCAAGCAAGGATACAATTCCATGTGCTCACCTGAGATACCAATATTGCAAATTCCATTTTACACCTGCGAATATGCCCTATTTTTAGGACAGGATGCTATTGTCAATACTATGTGCGAGAAACAAGTTTCGCAAAACCACTTTCCAATTTTTTTTAGAATCAATCATGAAGGGACATGGATTTATTCAACACCTACTCCATTGAGTTTAGTAATTGAATGTCCTTATAATAAAAGTTCCTCTGAATCCCATTCACACATAGTTAAGAAATACAGGCGTCCTAACATTTCCTGCAACATGTACAGGTTACTCACCTGGCATTCTTCTAACCTCTCACTTTCAATACCAAATCTATATTACCAAAAATCTGCTCAAAATATAATATAATATTCATTAGATATATAGTATGTTTTTTGGAGAGACATTGAATCAATTCATCCTTTTTGACAAAATTATTGATGTTTTTAAAGTTCCTTTTAATTTTCATAAATAAGTATTAATTTAACCTCTTTTGTGTATTTTCATATGTTGATTTAATTTGCCCAAAATGAAAAGACAATAATCTCTTCATTATGATATACAGTCGATCCCCGATTTACGTTACTAATTGATCTGGGAAAACGTCACATAAATCGGGAATCACATAAGTCGGAAATCAATTTTCTATAGGAATCAATGGTAGAAAGGGTTAATTGGTTTTCACCTGAAAGGAAAACAATAGATTGCTACATGATCTTAAAATACATGTACAGTATTTTATTTGAATTATACTATAAAAGTTACTTTGCAATATGTTATTTATAAGAGGGTTAACAGCATGCAAAAAAAGTGATTTATATTATAGAATCATGAATTTAAATTACAGTAAGTACAAGCTGTAGAAATTTTTCAAACTTTTTTAAAGTAGGAATACAATGAAGATTGACTAGATTTCTTCATTTCGTCACGTATAATTTTATAGCAAGTTAACGAATGTTGAATTTCTGCAGCCACATTTAGACTTCTTTCGGAATTAGCATCGTTTTCAATAAATAGATTCAATCCTTCTTGAATTTTTGCTAAACCTTCAGTAATCACCTTTTTTAAAAGACAGTAAGTAAGATTAATTTCTTTTAAATAACAATTTTTTAAATTTAATAATAGATAAAATAAACTTACTTTTAGAGTTAAAGATTTGAAAGAGACAGTTGGAGTATCTGTAACGATTTCCTGTTTCTCCATTTCTAAAAGCTCTTCAACTGAATGTTGAATTTCCTCATGATGGCTCTTGATCAGGTCATCACCATCATCAGGTGTGTTTTCTAGATTTAGATGTTCTTCCAATTCTACAACTTTATCTGTAATGTGATCTGGATCTTCTGCTTCACAGGGTTCTGCAAAAAACTGAGGACAAACTTTTTTCCAACTGGATCTCAGTGTGGAATGTTTAATGTCATCCCAGATTCTAATAATATTTTTAGTAGCATCCAAGATGTCGTACTTTTTCCAGAAAGCAATAAGAGATGTATCGCCACTTTCTGTGATATGTAAGGCCAGCTCCATAGTGTGCTTAATGTAATGTCATTTAAAAGCTGAGAGCACAGTTTGGTCCATCGGTTGTAGCAATGAAGTAGTGTTGGGAGCCAAAAACATTACCTTTATGTTTGGGTATAAATCGCCCAGTGCTGCATGATGACAAGGAGCATTATCAAACAGTATAGGGTTTTGAATGACAAATTCTTGCTGCTACAGTAGTCTTCCACTGCTGGTACAAAATGGTGCCGAAACCATTCTTTGAATAATTCTGCTGTCATCCAAGCTCTCTTATTTGCTTTCCAGATTACTGGTAACTTTGACTTACTGGTTCTTTGAAATGCTCTTGGATTGACAGCAGTATAAATTAACATAGGCTTCAGTTTAAAGTCGCCAACTGCATTGCCACCTAACAATAAAGTCAAACAAAGTTTAGATGCTTCAAACCAGGGACTTTCTTTTCATTTAATGCAGAATTCTGGAAGAAAATGCCTGCTCGCACTTACATGTGCGAGCAGGCATTTTCTTCCAGAAAAGGCCTGTCTCGTCAACATTAAAAATCTGTTGTGGACTATATTGCCCTTCATCAATGATCTCTTTAAGGATGTTGGGGAATTTTTGTGCTGCTTGATTATCAGCACTAATTGACTCTCCAGTAAACTTTAAATTTACAAGATTAGCTCTAGCTTTAAATCTATGAAACCATCCTAAACTTGCGTTGAATGACTCTGTTTGATTGAAGTTCTCCCTCGTGTCATTTTTAATTGTATTAAAAATGTTTTTTGCTTTGCTTCGGATTAATGATGTATTTAATGGTCGTTGTTTACTGTTGCAGTCATCTATCCAAAGTGTTAAAAGTTTTTCCATTTTTTCCATGATTATTCCCGAGGGACGATATGCGGTCTATTTTATTTCATTTCGATTTGAAATTGAATTAATTATCGACCATTAAGGATTTTGTGTTGCAAAATCCATTCAGTTCTTGGATAAAAAATAAGTTTTTATTCTTCAATAGAGGAATGTGAAATAGAAAAACAAACTTTTATTCATAAATTTTTTTGGGTATGTTATTAAAGAACGATTGTTTTGTAGCGGGTTAAATTACAGATTTTGTTATGAGAGTAGAAGATGCACAAACTTTAAATGCAGACAAATGTTCAGAAAGTGAAGTTTGATATTAATGAGAAAAACGTTATCATTTTAATTGAACAGCGGTAAAAAAGATATAATTATTAAATGTTACATAGGCTATATACTTTTTTCTTTTTGTTTTACGTATATATTTTTCTTTGTTTCGTGTTGTTAATATATTCTTAATTAAAATTAACTTTCTTCAATTCCACATAAGAAACTTATTTGTTTTTAATTGGTTTTGGAACGTAACTCCCGTTTTTTATTGGCTCCAGGTCTCATATAACACTGTTTCAATGTAAGTTTTATAAAATATTGTTTTATAAGTTCAATAAAGGAATGTGAAATAGAAAAACAAACTTTTATTCATAAATTTTTTTGGGTATGTTATTAAAGAACGATTGTTTTGTAGCGGGTTAAATTACAGATTTTGTTATGAGAGTAGAAGATGCACAAACTTTAAATGCAGACAAATGTTCAGAAAGTGAAGTTTGATATTAATGAGAAAAACGTTATCATTTTAATTGAACAGCGGTAAAAAAGATATAATTATTAAATGTTACATAGGCTATATACTTTTTTCTTTTTGTTTTACGTATATATTTTTCTTTGTTTCGTGTTGTTAATATATTCTTAATTAAAATTAACTTTCTTCAATTCCACATAAGAAACTTATTTGTTTTTAATTGGTTTTGGAACGTAACTCCCGTTTTTTATTGGCTCCAGGTCTCATATAACACTGTTTCAATGTAAGTTTTATAAAATATTGTTTTATAAGTTTTGATAAAGTGCGATATTTTTATGAATTTATTTATTTTTCAAAACTGACTACTTGAGGGGGCGCAACAAAAATTTTCGCTCGGGGCGCCAAAACCCCTAGAGCCGGCACTGCTTGTTTTTTCTCCTTTTATTTCGTAAACTTAATGCCCGCTATCAGAAAAATCGCTCTTCTGTGGTTTAAAGGCTTTACATAATAGACTAATTAGCAAGCGAAATTTTATATCAGGATTTGTTTAAAAAAAAAAAATTCGTAATTAAATTGTGTAATTGGAATTAACTGTTAAACATATCTGCATCGACTAAATAATCCTGTTTAAATACTTTGTGTAAAGATTGTGGGACGAATTTTTGACTTTCTAAACATAAAGTTCTTTATTTTTAAGCCGATTTGTTCTTGCTTGAGGCGTGACACTTTCTGATGTAGTTATAATTGTGAATTGTTCGTGAATGATAATGTAGTTTTGATATGATCGCAATTAAATGATCAAACGGGATGGTCGACTTGTTAAACACGCGTTATGGCTAACGCACGAATGATGCCTACTGTGACCATACGTTCTTTATTTAAGAAGCCAGTCCTTTATTTCACTGCTCCGTCCTTTAGATTTATTTTTATTTTTTCTAAAATAGCCATTTTTTCTTTTATTTTATAAATTGAAATAGTAAATACCGGCACGCAACAGACGGTCCACAGAAACACGACAATGTCATTTTCTGTGATAAGTGTCATGTTTCTATGTTATGTCACCTGTGAAAAGATCGAAGAATGGCGACAAAATGAGTTCTGCCAACGTAGATGGGTTGGAATTTTTAAATATTTCACAGACAAATACATCGTTTAAAAACATTTTAAAAATCATCGAATTTTGCTTGTCTCCCCCGATCCTAATGTCCCCACTGAACGGATATTTTAGTGAATAATGTATGAATCACTGAGAAAATCCAATTAAAAGTCGAAATATTGGAAGCATATATTTATTCAAAATGCATTTTCGACATGGTGTGTAGAGTTTTATGAACACAAATCCGATTTATTAAAAAAAGTTCATTCTTGTAAAAAATATCAAAATTAATTTGTCACCTGTGAAAAGATCGAAGAATGGCGACAAAATGAGTTCTGCCAACGTAGATGGGTTAAAATTTTTAAATATTTCACAGACGAACACATCGTTTAAAAACATTTTAAAAATCATCGAATTTTGCTTGTCTCCCCCGATCCTAATGTCCCCACTGAACGGATATTTTAGTGAATAATGTATGAATCACTGAGAAAATCCAATTAAAAGTCGAAATATTGGAAGCATATATTTATTCAAAATGCATTTTCGACATGGTGTGTAGAGTTTTATGAACACAAATCCGATTTATTAAAAAAAGTTCATTCTTGTAAAAAATATCAAATTTTTTTTTAAATATTAATATGATTGTTTAAAACGTGTTGTTCATTATATTGTTTATTATATTTTATAATACATGTTATAAAACTTTACAGTTTTTTGTCCTTTATTTTCTCCAAAAAAAATATGGTCATCATAATGATGCCATATACAGATATCACACGGTGTAAGTTTGTATTCTCTTAAATACTACACTTTAAATTTAGAAGTCTTATATATGGTAAGCATGTTGAAAATTATGCGTCCTTGTCATACATCCCACAAAAATATATGAATATCAACAATAGATTTTATGCAGATTCTCCTGATTTAAATTCTAGCCGGTAGCTAAAACATTGCGTTGGTGTGCAGCATCGCTTTTTTTTTTTTTTATTCTTTTGTGAAGCGACCTTTAGTCCCATTGTTTTATTTTCTATCGCAATTACGATTTCTTGAAATATTCGAGTCTACTAACATCTTTAAATTCTTTCCTTTTTTTTAAGTAAACTATTCGTAATTAGTAAATTTATAAAGCGAAAGTTTTCCAGAAAAAAAAAATAATACGTAAAAATTTTAATTGTCACACACACACAAAGAAATTATTAATAACTTTAAAAGTTAAGCGCGAGGAATTAAATGTCATTAATTTTGAAAATGGAAACTGAAATTTGTAATTACACGTTTGGTGATGTGTTAATGCTACTCTCAGTCAGAGAAGTCTCCAGTGCTTCAAAACAGATTTTCTCATTTAAAACGAAACTCGGTGAAAAAATAAATTCAGTTTTATCTCTTTTGTGATATAAATTAAAAATTTAACGATTCTGTTGTTGTTGCTATTTTTTAACGCTAAATTGAATTTTTATAAAAATCGAAATTGGAGCTATTCTCATTAACGTTGAAGCATCTCGAATATATTAAAATAATTTTTTTTATTGTTGCACGAAATTATATTATTTAATTAATTTTTCTGTGAATATTTATTAATTTCTGTGTATAAAATATCCGTAACACAAATTTGAGAACAGCAGAAACGAAAAGTATCGTAATGAACAGAAAACGTGGAAAAATAATATGTAATTTACAAAAAATGTGAAAAATAAGCACGAATTTAGATTGTTTTTTATCTGTAAACAAGATTAGTTGCATTGTCATTTTTAATCTGTATAAATTAATCTGATTTGATTAAGGAACAACGGCTCGATATAACGCCACGATTTTTTATACTGTATTGTCTGGTAACGCCGTCTTTCTATATTTAATTAATTAAAACTACTTTGATCCTTTATTGATAGTACTCTACCATTACGTAGGATGTAACAACAACAACGATTTCTTGATAAGTACTTTCCATATTGCAGCAATATCTAAAATGTGTTTACTGTAAACAATCTTGTACTGATAGGCAACCGAATTTGGATGAGCATCAGAAATAAAATAAAGCAGACTATATATACTTTTTTTATTGTTTTTTCAATCAGTTCGAAAACAGATAAGTTTATTCTGTTGTCAAAATAACATTTTTTGTTTGGTTATCTGTAACTGGAGGGTTATAAATTATCGGAAAGTACTGCGGGTAGATTTTATTTCGTGATTCTATTCTTTCGATCGCGATAGAAATCTTTCATCTCGCTAGTTGTTTGTAAATTTATTGATCGTTACGGTATATAAAAAAGTTTTGATTATGTTGATTCTACTGTATAACGATCCAAGAAATAAGATCTTTCCGACTTTATTATTGCTGTGAACACGCCCACTTGTTGTAAATTGACCTTAAACAATTCGTATTATGCGCGTTTTACGTTATTCTACAGGAAACAAAGGACAAAACAACAAAGTCTGAATTATTGTATATGATATTTTGTCGGTATACTTTGTAATCCTTCCAGATAAAATTTTCTCGTCGATCTTCATGCTAAATTACGATGCCATTTCTCTCTCGACACCAATTCTAACTTAAGACCCTTACGAGTTTCAGTGTTACGTTTAGGATTCGTAATCTTTTCAAAACAATATAATTCAGTTGGAGAAACTAAAATAGAAAGTTTCTTTCCAACAAAAATGTGTATTTTCTATTTAAAATATCCTCCAACGCTGCTTCCGGAATCTATTCAAGAATGAAGCACTTGGACGAAGTTAAATGGACAGGTTGAAGTGTAAAATGTTGACTTAGGACCTAATTGATGTTATTAGTGAGACGTTTTACAAGAGTTATCGAAGTTCATTGATGCAAAAATTTACTTTTAAAAGGTTCATTCGACTTGAAAGTTAAAAATAAATGGAATTTATCTTTGTAATTCGTTAAAAGTTTTTCGAATTTTTTTTTTTTTCCTTTCTTCATGTTTTCGTAATGTAATTACTTTATCTCTGATACAAACTATTGTACTACTGTTAATTAAATATAAATTGCAAAAACACCCAGTGTACTTACGCATTAAGAACTTATAAGAAAAGAAAAATTGGGTTGGTATGAAAAGAAATTTCTCCTGAACACTAAACTCAATTAATTTGTGATGTCAATGCGATCTAATGAAATTCTTTCGAATTAATTGTTGGACGATTTGAGTATATCTCATGACATCTGACAGATTAATAAAGTCCGCGACGAAAAATTTATATGCCTATATATAAAGATAAAATATTCAGTTTAATCTGCCTGATACATAAAAAAAATCATCAAAGTAATGAATCTGTTAATTATTTAAATAAAAATTTAATCCTTGAAGTGTAATCCTTATAACAAAAAAAAGATTCATAAATATTAAAATTCGTTTAGAAAACTCAAAAAAAAAAAAAAAAAATTCAAAAAAAAAAAAAAAAAAAAAAAAAAAAAAAAAAAAAAAAAAAAAAAAAAAAAAATTCTCAAGTAAAAAATAAAATTTTGATATTTTTACACGACTTCCAAAATTTTTTCTATCGATTTTTATATAAAAAATAATAATAAATTTAAACTTTTATGTTCTCAATTAAAAATATCAGTAATGAGTTTAAAAAAAATAAAATAATAAGTTTGTCGAAACACTACGATGAAATTAATCTTTATTACAGAAAAATTGCGCTTCATTGCATCTACAAATTCTCATGAAAACTTATTTCCAGTCTTCTTGATAGAATTAATATTTTATTAAAGTGCGTTAATAAACACAGAAAGGAAACAACACTTCGGGAAATAATTTTCATCTCTCTTAATTATTTATTAAAAAGATTCCAAATTAACTCTTAATTAAACTAATTTGTGTGTATGCTATAATTTAATTTTTACAAAAGTAATACAGAATTTTTGAAACATTACAGGAAAAGCATTTTTTATGATCGATATCGGGCTCAGTTGTTTATCCTTATACTGTATAAAGAATATTTCCTTTATTTCGAAAAATATTGTTATATAATATAATATATATGTATATTAGGATGTTTTCTGCAAATATTTTGCTTTTACACAAACTCTCAAAACGGTCTTTATGTCCGTTTTATCGTTAATACTGTGCGTACGTTTATCCTATGTAAAATAATGCAATTCCTGGAATACTTTCGGAGTGATAAAGTTGTTGCGATGTTCTCGAGAAATATGTTCTGACGTGACATCACCTGTCAGCTGCAGTTTATTGCGAAACTCTTCCAAGGGGGGTGCCAGTTCTCTTCTCCAACAGCTACTAGATTTGGCTTATTTCCAAAGGAACCAGAAGTAAAATAAGAATTCGGAAGAATTATTAATATTTCCATTCATTCCGTTTCCATGGTAATAACATCACTCATCCGTACATTGTTATTCGGGAGGAGAATTTTATCAATTAAGTGACGTTTCTTCATCCCTCTTCATTCTCTGATTATAAGAGGCAAAGAAAGAAATCTTGCATTCCGCAGCTTATAAAATACAGAATTTAAGAGAGATTAAGTGATTCCGAACATTTTCGTATAAAATTTAATTTGGTACTATTCTTAAGAGGAAGATTAGGTTTATTGTCTGTCTAAATTCTCGTCGAGAGAATTGTCGTTAGACAAATTTAATGCAACGAACTCATTCGGATTAATAGGCGAAATTTAGAAGTTATATCTCTAATTGCAATTACCAAAGCATTAATTAAATTCTTAACTACATACAGATTAAAATGTTTAATGGATATTATTAAGCATTCGAATCGGATTTTCTACCATTTAAACTTGTTATATAAACTATTTATTATTCAATTTAGAGAAGTAACTGTAACGATATCGGCACAACAAATATGTTGTAATACCGGTTAAGCACCGAAATTTGTTTTACTCCAATGTTGTTCTTGTCATTTAATGATCTTTCTTGTACGAATAAATAATCAAACAGCAATTTCTAGCTGTTCTTTAAGTGCTACTGCAAAGAATCACTATTTATAACTCAGAGAGACCGGAAAGAGTTATTTTCTCACTTAAGTGATGAATAGTACCGAAAAATTGTGCGATTAGATCGAGTTTTCTGTTTATAAAACGGTGCCATGTTTGCTAATTGCGATAATAATTACTACTGTTTGAACTACTCGACGTTCGCTAAGATAAGTTTGACGTTACTCATAAAATAAACTAACTAACCAAAGATGGATTAAGCCGGCTGAGGGCCCTGGCGGTAAAATTTACAGGACCCTTAAAAAAAATTTTGTATCTGTATATGGTACAAACACAACTAGGGCTTCATATAACAATAAACTAAAAATTATAAAGATGAAAAATTTTTCACTAGCAAATTCATCAATTATTTTCGAAGTATCGATGTTATTTAATACTTCTGGTAAAATCTATGCTTCTGGTACATGTACAATAGTGCTATACTGTTTAACCTTCCGACATCGTATTTCTTAGGTAGTTTTTTTATTCTTTTTAAGATAAAGATTTTTTTGCTGATGAATCGGAAATAGAAATAGTCGAAAAAAAAAAAAAATTTAATAATTTCTACATTTGGAAAAGTTGACATTTCTCTTCCAATATGGTATAGGCTACCTGTGTGGCAGTATTGAATTTGTCTTTTTCTTCTTTAAAAAAAATAGAAACTGTTCCAATTCATCATCAAACTGAATAATATCTATATCGTTCTTTTTTCCACAGTTTATTTCTGAATTAGGCAAACTCAAATCAAAGAATATATTAAAATTTTCTATATTATACTTATATGATTTATTTATTTCTACGAGCAAGTTCTGCTATCATACTGTCACAAATAACATTTTAAAGAATTAAAATTCTCTCGTGACGAAAAAGAATGATTTTCTTCATTACATTAAAAAAGCTTTCTTTTTTGTGGTCTACATATTTGATCCATTCCTCAAAAGTAAAATACAGTGGTACCTCGGTATACGTCTTTAATCCGTTCCAGATCCTTGGACTTATACCAAACAGGACATATACCAAGGGAATTTTTCCCATAAGAAATAAAGGGAAAATGATTAATTCGTTCCCATGAAAAAAATCCTATTGTTATTGGCATATTATATACATTGATGGGTTTGTATAAAATAATTTAAACACTGCTTAATACTGAAATAAATAAATACAAAAACAATTGGATGAAATAAATGAAAATTTAACGTTAACCGATTTAATAACGTCTTTGTTTTTCATAATCGTAGATACCCTCGTTCTCGGCATACAGTATGCAGCAGCCAAGTCCTGGATACGTGTGCCACCTTCATACTTTTCAACAATCTCTTTTTTTCACCTCCATGGTAATTCTAATCATTTTCTTCGTTGCTTAATTCTCATTAACTTTCTTAGAACTTATGGCTAACGAATTTATTAAAAATTTACACGAAAAAAAACACAAAATCAGGTGAAAATTGTTCACTGAATGATAACAATTGGCGTACTGACGCTCGTGCGCAATCGTGACATTGTCTCGAGCATTAAATATCTATGATCTCGAGAGAGGAAACAAGAGTATCGCGCGGTATAGTCATTTTGATTCATACAAATTCTAGCATGCGTGTCGGTCGTATACCAAGTTGGACTTATTCCTAAGCGGACGTATACCGAGGTACCACTGTATGTCGTATCAAAAAATTTCACAAATATAAAACAAGAACGAACAATGAACTAAGAAAAACTGATTAAAGTCAGGACAGGGTTGGCGCTGGGATTTGGCGCACCTAAGACAATATCTCAATAAATAAATAAATCTATATGTATATATATTTAATATAAGTATATACGACAAAAATTATTTTTAGATTAAAATAAAAATAAAATCGTTTTTATTTTAAAAACTCCGACAATAAAATATTAGTACTTCAATACTAAAATAAAACTTTCATTTTATAGAACTGTAAAAGGTGGAAGAAGCAATATTTGCATTAAAATTTTAATAGGTATATAAATAATGTAATTTTATTAACACATTTTGGATAATAAATAGCCTTTAAAATTACGAAAATATGATTTATTTAATTGTTCGATGTAAGAAAAGATTGCCTGCATAAACATTTGGGAGAAATTTTTATCCCAACAACGAAGTTTCGATATTAAAATAATAATAAATGAAAATACAACATCGATAAAAGCTCAAATGAAAAAAAAAGCATCTTGTAGAATATCTCTTACTAAGATCTCAAATTTTCTTTCATATATTTATTTAAATAAAATCAGAAATTGATTTTGGCATAAAAAATAATAAGCTGAACCAGAGCCACCGAGAGAAATTTTCGGGCCTGTGACAAGTCTATGCTCCGGGCCTCACTTAAAAAAGTGTATCACTTTGGTTTAATAAAAAAAGCCATATACTGTCCGTCCAGCTTAGCTGCGACCATCGACGCGAGTACGCGTGCGCTAACTGAACGAGTCCAGTGACAAAATAGGGATGACAGCTTCGCACATGGATGTTTTCAAACGCAAGATAACTGAAGCTGAATGCTAAATGATTAGTTTCGACGTTGGAAATAGTATATTTAACAGAACTTAATATTAATTCAATATTCCCACCCGTCATTATACCGAGTGCGACTCTCCCTTTCGCATTTGGACTCATCCACCTTAGCTAGACGCAGCTTTCGTTGACGGACAATAAAACCATAAGCATTTATTTAAAAAAGGCAAACAATAAATTCAAAATTCTATACATTACATACTATGTAATGTAAACTTTACTTATAAACTTATAAATAAGTTTATTTTGGTACGACTGCTTTTTGGTGCTCTGTCGGCAGCCTGCGAACTATCGGACACGTTATGTGATACTTCAGGCCCAACGGTCGGGCCTTTTTCGATGCCAGGCCCGTGACAAAAGTCATGGATGTCACCCCCTCTCGGCGGCCCTAAGCTGGACGCTTTCCGTTGTTATATTTAGTCGTAGTCGTTTGATTTAAAAATACATCACATGTGGTTATAATATATATTATATATAATTTTTTTCATTACCTACCTTGCTTTTTAAAAGATGTTACAATGTTTGGAGAATATCCAACGATAGTCTAGACTAGAATACAAAATAAAATATGGATGCTGTCTTAATTTTCTTAAGTTCGTGTCTTTACCCCAATTGATTAACCAATCAGAAAACTGAACATACACACGTCATCATAGCCTCTGCAGGTGTGAAAACTTCCTATAAATTGTCGATAAGGGAAGAACAGACAATTTTCTAAACAAACATGCACATCTTGAGAGCATTAATTCTGTTTTCCGAACCACTCATTCCCTTATTTCTAACAGTACTGAATAGTATGAATGGAAAATTCCGGTTTACAAACGCAGGTCGTAATTTATCACTAGATGAAAATTAATGTTAGAAGTTTCATAGTGACGCGATCGGTAGGGGGAATATTAATTATTTCCTATTTTTGGTGTATAGCTAAACACAACTTCCAGCTATTCTACTTGATAATTTAAAAAAATAACCTACAAATTTGCAATATTTCGAAGCAAAGATGGCGATACGTCGTACGAATTTTACGTAAATAAGGCGACAAATCTTCAATTTTAATTTTCTAAATAAAACTGATTCATTATTATTAACTTAAACAAGACTTTTTTTTAAATAATTTTCTTCCAGATTACAATTTATTTTTCGATTTTATTAACAAAATTAGCCAGCCTGGACGATTGCCTAAGTTTGCCTAATTATAGAACAAGCGCTAATTAAAGCTCCACTCGACACAAACAGAAGTTGCAGTAATTGAGTCTATCAGAATACTGACTGGTCAGTACTAGGTCTCTGTCGATTTGGGGGCCGCCATGTCTGACATCAGTTTGATCCTCCTCTGGCTGAGCGGTAAAATAAACTGCTGAAAAAAATAATAATAAATAGCATTTGCCATCTTATATAGCTTACAAGTTAGGCAAAATTATTGACAGTACTGCATCAATATTTACTGTATAGATCCACTCCAAAAGAAATGTAAATTTACAGTTAAAATATATTAAAATTTTTCAATTTTGATGAAAAAAAACTCGCGGTACTTTTTCTCACTTCGCTTGCTACTAGATTATAGGAAAAGTTGTCAACAGATTGTCACCTTTCTTTTCAGATAGAATTACGTTTTTAACACTAACTGGTATCAAAATCGATAAGAAACGTCCATTTCTCAGATAAAAATGTAATATCGCTTGACACTTTTGGACTTTCCACATTTAAAAACAGGTGAAGAATAAAAAAACAAACTTCTTTTTTTTTTCTTTTTCTTATAAAACGCTTCTTCGGTTATTAAGTTAATTGGTAAATTTCTTTTTCCACTTCGCGCGTGTGTAGAACGCCATTGGCTGTTTTTACTATTACGCAATGACAGAAAAAAAATGCAGTTTGATAAATGGCTGTAGAATATCATATGATTTGACGACGTCATGAAGAAGTTGTTACGGCGGTTGGATGATTTTAAAAATTCAAAAAATGTAAATTTGAAATAGCTTATAATAGTGGGTATATAATTTAATTAAATGTGCAATTTATTCAGTGCGAATTAAAATGTAAAATAGTGACATATGCGCTTTGAATTTTTAGACTGAAAACTTTTATTGGAATATTTATTCTAACAAAAACGAAATTCATAATACATAACGAAATTATATAAGGTACTTTAGGAAAATTTTTGATCACCGCCCGACTAGCTCAGTCGGTAGAGCATGAGACTCTTAATCTCAGGGTCGTGGGTTCGAGCCCCACGTTGGGCGAAGTTTTCTTTTTTTAATTAATATTTTAAATTCTTATTGACAAAATTGTTTAAGGAATAACAATGGAACAAATTTATTGTATGTAGAAATTTTATCTTAATTATATTAAAGTACACCCAAATTTCAAAGTTATCGACTTTTAATTTTTTATTTATTTTATTATTCTAACTTCGAACACATTTATTAATCCTACGTGAAATCTAAATGTAGTTAAAATAATTTAAACTGATGACGCTATTCAGAAATTTATTATAGACTCAATAGTTAGCATAACTCTCTCCAGATGGCACTGTTTCCAAAAATAAAGATAATTACAATATTAACATTAATTCTTTAAAATATATTTTTAATAAAATAAATATATTAAATTTAAATATCCTACAAATCATTACGAGACTACAAATTATAAATTTACAGCAATAAATTATACTTAAGTTCGACAAAGGGATTTAGAATTAATTGTTAATGCGATACGTCATTAAATTTACTGAGGAATGTCGGAGATTAGTAAATCCGTTTATTTAGATTATCGGAAATTGTTTTCAATGTTAATCCGACTGGATGACTTATGTTAATAGAGATTGAAATGAATAATTCAATAAATATTTTATTTCTAATTACTCGAAATAGTACTGGTACTTCCTTATTAAAAATTGAGCTTATATATATATATAATTTTTTTGAAAAAATCGTATTATCAAAGATCAGAAGATATATAAGTTTTTTCTAGGGATATCAAAGTCATCTCAAATTATACTATCGTAACTTATAACGATCATTCGTTTCTATAAAATATACTCTTAAAAAAATTCTTTTTATGAGCATAGAATACTTTTTCCATCTATAATAAGACTGAATAAAGTTTAATTTTTTTTTTCTTCTGATAACTGAATCTTTTCATGGCTGACTTTTATAAAATTTCATTGATCTATTTTCACTTGAAGTCTTATAGATGGATATTTTCTATAGCTCATGTAACCAATTTATTTTTAACTGTATAATTTAAATGAATCTGATAATCTCATTAAACGATTATCGAAAAAATATCCAATATTAAAATTACAATTATAGATTTACCAATGGTTTAGCAGCAGTAATATTTTCATCATAAAAATATGAAATTTAAAAACAAATAATTAAAATTATAACTAATCATACAAAGTGAATATTTATCGTTCGGGTTTATGTTAAAAATCTTATTATTATTAAATTAAATTAATTAAAATACAGTATAAACCTGTATTTATCGTCGTAGTAATGGGAATTGGTAAACATTCCATAAAGATTTTGAATATTTTTATACAAGCAAACGGCTAATCAATCATGGATTAGGAACGCATCCCGAAGAAAGGCGATCGCCCCTATTGTCCCTTTTTGGATCCACCAAAGCATTCGAGTATAATGCCTGAAGATAGCAGAAACCTTGAACGTATCACTCTAGGAACACGGACCGCATATGGAAAATCTCGATCGAAATCGGGTAGAGATAGTCTACATTTCCAAATATTATAAAGTTACGAGAGCAGCGGGAGCCGCTATATCCGCTTCCCAATTTAGCAAACTCTTCGATTTATGCACTTCCAGAGAAGTAGTGGGTAAAATATTTATAAACTTACCTTTCTGAGAATGGTACTGTATATTTTATCCCAATATCGCTTTAAAAGACGAAACTCTGAGGATTTAAACTATTTATTTGTTAAAAAACTTGTGCGAAAGATAACAATGATCAAGGTGATAATCAATTGAAAAATTGAGATAATTTTAAACTTTTAGAAATTTTTATTTCTTTTTAATTATGCGAGAATGCATTTTTTACAAATTTATCATTTTCTATCATTAATAACAAAAATTATTTTAAGTTTAATAATAATAATCATCTCTGCCACTACACAAATAATTAAAAATAGGAGCAATATTTAAATCTTTGAAACTTTAAAAAAAGATAATAATAATAAATGAAAAATTATCAAAATCAAAGTCATAGGAATTTTTTTCAAGTATATTAAATTTTCGTTTTATTTTGGTTTTTAATTAAATAATCTTAGTAACAAATTATTACTTTGATAGCGCCCTCTAAATATTTTTAAATTATGGGTTTATAAAAGAACGGAAAATTATTTTTAAAAAGTGGATTAAACTAAACGAAATTCTAATAATTAAATGTTATTATAAATTATCTGTATAAAATTCATATTAGAAAAAAAAATATATAATCGAAATATTTTGACCTTCTATCTAAAATCAAAGTAATGATGCACATCCTCGACTTATCATTCAATATCCTGTTTTCGATATAAAATTTTTATGAATCGTTCGACTTTAATTTAAAATTATTTTATAAATTTATTTTCATTTATAAGAGCTTATTACTAATTTTTTTTTTTTTAATCGAAGCGAGGAAGTTTTGTTTCTTTTAAATTTAAATGCCTACGTCATTAATTATCGACCAATCGCTCATCTTCACTGAAATGACTTCGCATATTTATTCGAAACTGGTGACAACTTTAATATTTATATATAAATCCTATACGCGAAATATTTGATCTTTTTGTTCGCAATTTCTCTTTGAAAATGAAAAATATTGTATTATTTTTGGTAAGTATTCGTTGTATCCAAATCAAATCCAATCTCGTTTATCCGGCTAGCTCTATTATCTAACGACTATTTATTTTTGGAGATAGATTTTCGTGTGTTATCTATCGGATTTTGTCCAGGTAAAATTTTATTTTTTTTGATTATCATATATCTTAGAATGTATTCGTATTATTTTTATATGTATACAATACATAAATATTTGCTCAGGGAGGATTTTACGTGCCGGAATACGAAGTACTTTCCAAAAATTTATTAATGGTAAGCCATATTTTAAATAATAAAAAATAAATTTAACTGATTTTAATTTTTTAAAGTCTAATTAATCCATTTGTCAAAAAAATTCTATCGTATTGCTTAAACTTTTCAACTTGATACTGTAAAATAGCGTTAGCCGATTGCTTCAATGGTAACTGATAAAACAAAAATGGAAGATTTTGGTTTATTGAATATTTATCTTGTAGAATTATGAAGAAAGATTATATCCTAAACTAAACTGGGTAACAGTAACTTATAACGGATCAGACGAAGAAGCCTACAAATTACTAAATAAAGGAACAATAGATAAAGGTGATTGCATCAGTTGGTTATATGAGCTTTTAACTCTTCTCATTAAAAACTTGAGAACATTCTTTTGTTTTTAGCTCCTCGAAACATGCCGCTAACACGTAACAGCAAACCAGGACAATTAACCGCTTTACTGTTCCGTAAAACATGTAAATATTACGAGAATAAGGAAAAGTGCTTGTGGTTTTCTGTAGCTTTACCATCTTCGGCCGACGTCACCCTGGAACCACACATGAAAGGCATGCGAGAAAATTCCACCGTTTATTACGTCAGGTAAGAGTTTTTTCCCCCACCCAAACAAAAATAATTTGACCATAAACTAATTAACGATTTTACATTTTTTGTTTTCTAGAAACCTGTGTAAAGAATTTGGAATAAACGATCCTTTTAGCGTTTTTAAGATGGAAGACTTATCGGAAGGTATCGAATATTCTGGCGATTCTTTCGACGATAAATCTTTAAATTCGGTTTACAGATATTACGTTAGCAACATGAAAGATCACTATAAAAGCAACTTCAAACCGTTTTGCGAAATTTGGAAGAAGAAAGAATGATTTAGCGTCTTAAAAAATGCCCCATGTTTATATTGCCTAGGACTAATTTAGATTGTAGCTCGAATCATGAAATAAATTGGTTTTTAGGTTGAAATTGTATTACTTTATTATTATTATTGTTATCCATTCATTCCTCTGCTTCAAGTTATACATTTCTCTGCTGTAATCTTACCGGATGTCTCAAAAGTCGAGCGCTATAGAAAATGTCAGGAAGTTTATAACAGCGTAAGTATACGAGATGTCGGGGAGAGACGATAAGCTTTCCAAGGGGAAGTACGCTCCAGGAGGGAATTTTCTTTCTCATTTAATATTCGTTTTTTATAGGTATTACTAGAACTGTTTTATTCGGTTACACGAGAGTCTTTCAATGCTACGGACCACATGACGTGCCAACGATGGGATGCTCCTCCATCCCAATGAATACGGTACAACAATACGTCTCACGAATTAAAAAAAAAAAAAAGATAACAACAGAAAGGGAGATTTAACTCGAAGATTATCAGATAGCGTGCGCTTTTGTGTGTATCCTCCACCGACTCCAATACATGTTTACTTCATGCAAGACAAAAATTAGATATAATAATATTTTCTAGATAGAATGCAGGTATAAAATTATCTTCACGAGTGTTTCGTATGCAATTTTTGGAATTTATCATGCGAAATTTAATAATGGCAACTGTTCTCAAACTATAATTTATATTTCCGAATTATCGATTTACTAATATAAAAAAATGATAAAATAAAAAATCCAGTTATCAATAAAATTATAGTTTAGACATAAACTTTTCGATGAAAAATACATATCTCAAAGATCAAGCACAGCGAAGCGAAAATATAACCACTTCCCAACAATATGATAATTCCAAGCAAATCGTGTAAAGTAACTGGTTTAAAAACCTCTTCTGGAATTAATTTTGATATAGAACCACTTCTGATTTTTTCATTGATATGTCTTTCGAATTTATTAATTATTCCCGCTTCGAACAATCTTGATGTTCTATAAAAAATGAGAACTGAATTAAAATGAACTGATTAAGAATATCGAATTAAGTTAACGTACTCACATGCGGTTGAACTTCTTCCTTAGTGGAAAATTCCGTCTTACACCAAAAGTACCCGCAAACATGACTAAAGAATCTTTAGAAAACACAAAAAGTGCTTCATTTATAGTAATAGCAGTTGTTCTCATACCCGGTTCTTCCGCGATGTATCCGTAATTATGATTAAGAGCTTTATCCAAACCTTCTACAAAATTATTCGACATTTTATTCAAATTTCGATTAATGTGATCGGCAATGATCATTGTATCGCTCTGTTTATAATTCTAAAACGTTATAAGTTAATTATGATAACCTTCATAAATTGATAAAAAAGTTATCTTTAATTAAAAAAACTTAAAATTTACTCACAAGAAGAAAATGCGTAAATGCGCTTCCTGTTCTGGTTCCACAAGTATATTTCCCATTTTTAACAAATAATGCTAATTCGTGGAAAGTTCTTGGTACGATTTCGTATCCGTTGTTAACCATAAAAGCCATTAATGTGCCACTATAAGCCGAAACCACGATCATAGCAAATAAAGACCAAAAAACAATAAGAAACTGTGAAGAGGTTCCTTTGACTCTTTTAAATCCACCTGGAAAATTATTTAAAAATTATAACTTTACAAATACTATAGACTAAGAATAGAAGAATGCGCCTGTAGCATTGGCTGGTATACGAGAGGGCACCTCCATGTATTTTAACCTCCTTGGTCTCATTAAGCTGTTTTTTTTTTCAGAAAGCCTTAAATAACGTAAGGAATATTTACATTCCAGATTTGATCGGAATCGGTTGAAAGATGTGCCTTATAGAGACGTTTCTAGAGAAGAGAATTAGCCTCTAAAACACCTTTTAATTTTGGCATAATAGGTCAAAATTTCTAGATTTTAATTGAGCTAGGATATGCTTATATTCCAAATTTGGTCAAAAGCGGTTAAACAATGCGATATATAGAGATGTTTATGAAAAATAGACCAATTTCCCCCTTTTTCTGACCCGATTGTGCTGAAATTTTCAGAGGATCTCAACAATATAAGAAATAACTACTACTCAAATTTCATCCATATCAGTTGAACGATATGACCTGTAGAGGTATCTGCAGAGCAGGGGGTGAAGAAAGACGAAGAGTAGATGATGATGATGATAAAAAACGATGCAGTTTTTAAACTATTCTAGCTTTTTTATTAATTGGATTTGATACTTCAAATTTGGTAATCTCTGTTCTATTGAATCATTTTGTTAACTATAATTGTCAGATTAATAATATCTAACTTAGAACGAAACTTACAGCGAGTTGAATATGGGCCGTAATGACTACTGTAATAAGAATCAGTTAGTGACTACTGTATTTGGCTAATCACTGCCATGCTTCTCGATTAAATTAGAAAAGAATGTTTATTAACATACGACGAAAATTTATCGATTATTAATTTATATGTAGAATTTATAAAACAAGCAATAAATTCTTTAGAAATGGCAAACAAATGCTTTACAGTATTTCTAATAAAAACAAAATCACTCTCATTTCGGTAACAAAAAAAAAATTAAGTCAAAATGACATTTTCTTTAGACAGGGATGCACAGATTTGCTAACACTAGGACAGCATGGATTCATCTTAACTTACAGAAGGGCTACCAAAACAACCACGAAAGTAATATGTCATATCATATTTATTAATTACATGTTAAAAGAAACGTAATCAAAATTAAACAAAGAATTTTAATAGGAAACGTGATATTGCATTGATTTAATAATTTTTTTGTTAGATTTGACATTTGTAGTAGCCAAACGCAAAATTGATTCTAAATTTTTATTAATTAAGCCCGCATGTACAATTTTTTAAATTACCTATTTCACATACGTAAATTTTTTTTAAAATGTTCATTATTACAAATATGATTATTATTTTTTCCTTATTGTTTAAAAACATTATCATCGAACCACTGTAAACAATTTCACACCAGAAAAATATTATTTGAAAATACATTGTTCAAAACTACAAATAATCTATCATTGATTGTGTGACTTGTTAAAATAACACATGATAAGGCGCCAAGATTCAATGGAGAGCCGCGGTTTGTGCATACCTACTTTAAGAGGAGCAAATGTCTGAATCATATTTAATCGTGTATTCCCTAATAATTTTGATTCATTTTGCAGCCAATTTCGGACATCAAATTTGCGCTTAATTTTATAACTTTATGTAAATATGCATCCATTCACTGAGTTAAATCAATTCGGAACATAAATATTGCATTTATAACTTATTAATTTTTTACAAAAATACTAAAACATTTACCAAATGACTTTTTTATGCATATTTGTTCTGAAATTTAATCAAAATGTAGTGTTCTAGAAAGTGATTTTTCAGAAATGATTACTTTATTTATGTTATTTATTACCTGCTCTACCGAAAGATCATTTAGTAAATCACAAATAATAAAAAATTATAAAAGAAATGCTGTTGGTCAAAATAGACTATGCCATCTTGCCTATGTGGATTTAAAAGATATTGATGATTTCACAAATGTAACATTTTAATTTTTTCATAAATTTATTAAGTATACTATAATTTTTTTATGTTTGTAAAACTATTATTTAGTAGAGATTATTTTGTTTTGTGTGTAAATAAATGGGACTATACGAAATATAGCTGTATTCGCTCCTTATTAATCTCTACTCTCATAAACCCACAAAACGTAACAATATGATACTTTTTTAATTATTAAACGTAATTTTAAATTTATTTATGCAAAATAATCAAAATAAAACGAAAAAAAAATTTTTTTTCATTTAAAAACCGTGTAAAAGCGAAACTGTGTAAATTGAGTACCGTGTAAATCGAGGGCTAGGTGTACTTCTCACAATGTTCAATATGATCCTTATCATGCAGCCCGTATTTTATTTTTTTATTGTCAAAATTAATATATTTATAATAATTTAAAGTCAAAATTATATCATAATAAGAAAAAAATATTATTTTTCTTATTATGATATTTTAATACAATCGAGATATTATAGGTTATGTGCATAATGTATAATAAGTTAAATATTTACCTTTAGCCATTAAAATATTGAATAAAAGCCAATAGACTTTACTAATAGTATGGCGATCAGTTTCGGAATGATTTGTAACTATATAACAGAAAATTCCCGTTAAGAAGAAAGAAATCAAGATGCCGTTCCACACCTAAATTTGAATATTTAATGTGTTAGTTTTAAATTAAAAAATGAGTAATGTAGGGAATAGAGAGGTTAGTTATCCCATTATTTTAAAACTGTATAATTTTATATTTAGATCCGTGTCCACGAATTATAATTTTGCAGATAGCGATGAATATTTGCAATAAAAATATAAAGAGATTTCCATATTAGTTCTGTGATAACGCGTAATCATAGACTTCCGATTTGAATAATCTTTTCAAAAATCGAGTGATATATCTTTTTGTACCTAATTTACGTTGTGAATTTTTATAGAAAAATGCATTTGTAACAATTTGGAGAAGGATTTTTGTAATAAATTTGGATCTGATTATCATTAAATCGCAATGAAACTGCTCCAAAATTTTTTTTTATTGTTATAAGTAAGGATTTTTGTAATAAATTTGGATCTGATTATCATTAAATCGCAATGAAACTGCTCCAAATTTTTTTTTTTTATTGTTATAAGTACTAGCTAGCATCATACGATCAAACTATAATCATCATGTATAACTACAGTTCGAATGTTTTCTAATGAAATAATCTTAAAATATCAGTCACGAATTTTAAAACAGGAAAATTACTAAAATCATAATCGTCGCTATTTTTACTTCACAAAATCAATTTAAGCTGTTTTTATTTTACAACAATTCTATCTTGTTCGTGTGACAACCAACTCACTCTTTCCCTGCTGTGCCTTATATTGAATCTTACCCATATTTGGAATGGCTTAAATATAGCCGAAACTTTATCTAAAGGTCGAGGATAGTGAACGACAAACTTTAAATTATAAAACCTGAATGGATTAAGATATTTGACCACTTGAAATCTGTCGAAGTTAATCATTAGAGTCAGTCCAATATCCACTTCCTAAAATAAAATATTAATTAATTAAAGTCAATTAATACTATTAAACGGTTTACTTACAAGTTGATATTCGTGGCGGATGTACAGACACGTTGACAGTCGCGTGTTAAAAACAAATTTTGTGATACAAATTGCAATTTGTGAGATTACTTGTCAATAAAAATGCATCAGTGTCAAGTAGTGAGAATAGATTTGCAACATCCCGTCTCTGATAAGCTATCGCGATGCACAGGATCAAGAAGCCATTTTTGAATTAATTTCTCTTATTTTTTAATGCAAATTTTGATATTCTGTAAATATTTTTAAAAATATCAACGTTTAAATGGATAATACATGTTATCGTATATATTACTGACGCAGGAGTCACGAAACTATATCGTGAAACGTGCACGCCACGATATCAACATGTGCGAATCACTTAAACTACGTTTAGACGATGCTACTTTTCATGCAATAAGATGCATGCAACAAGACGCGCGAGAAGGCAAGCAAAGGCGCATGCCTCAAATCTGATACAATACTAGGCGAAAGAAGGCGCATGTAGGCTATTTCCAGTCCTAGTTAGGTTACACAGGAAAGTAGTCTGCAACATCTTGTTGTTTTGATTATTTTTAAACTTTTTTCGCAAATTTTTTTTTTGCTTTATGGATTGGGATGTGGAGAAAACACTTCAATTTATTGATGAGTATCATCGTCAAGTTATTTTATAGCAATTTTCCCATATTATTATACAAAAAACGGGAAGCACGATGTGATGCTATACAAGACTTGGGTGATAAATACCAAATGGATAAGAAATCCGTTTTAAATATTTTTGAAAAAATTGGAATTATCTATCCTGACTTGGTTCAAAGTACTGATGTTATTAGCGCGTCGATTGAGATATTTGCGAGTCCAACACTTCATTTTTCTTTTTTCCTTCTGTCATATGAAATGATAAGAGTTGTAGCTTCCGCTAAAGTGGCAGCATACAACTCTTTTCATTTCATATTGCATACAAGTAGAATATATATTGCAGAAAAAAGCATATAAGTAGAAGTCTTCACCTTTGAACGCGAAGAGACAAACTGACGTCTCATGCGGCTGTTATGCATTGAGGCATGCGTCATTCTGCATACAACATTGCATAAAGAAAGGCATCACCTAAACATAACTTTAAAGTTATAAATTTTACCATACCTGTTCCATAATCATCTTAACAATCCCATTCCATGATCCGTTCGACTTTTTGTTACCAAAACTTCCGTCGGGAGGAATTACAACTTCGTAACTAAAGAAGACATCAAATATGCAGAGAAAATTATAAAAGACATTATTATTTAATTAAAATTTAATATTAAAAAAAAAAAAAGAATAATTACTTAAAATGTAATCTCTCCTTAAGTAATTCCATAATTCGATAATCGACTCCTTCGACGAGTTTTTTATCGTTGTCAAGAAAAGTGAATGGCGGAGACTGTAAGATTTAAATCCATTTAAATCAAATGAATGTTAAATTAAAAATTAATTTAATAAATTACCTGGAGTGCAGCTACTTTAAAAATTAATCGTTCCTTAGTATTAAGAGATTTATTCCCTTTAACAAAGAAAAATTTAATTATAAACGTAAAATAAAAAGAAAAATATATATATATAAACGTAATTATTAAGATACCTTCATTACTCCAGCCATCTGTAACAAATTGCAAGTTGACGAGTGCCAAATAAACCAAAGTTAATCTGTAAATTTTCTTCATTTTCTTTCTTTCTGTCTCTAAAATCAAATTTAATTTATTTTAAATATTTTGCCAATTTTTATGCGTAAAGAGAGAGAAAGATATCGTCCGTAATCTGCCGTTGCTACAGACACAAATGATAGATCTACATGTAACAATACTGTATCATATTTTTTAGCTGAGGAAAAAAATCGTATCTCTTACAAGTTAGTTTGTATATCATTCAATATTATAATACAAAATGGAGTTAAAATACCTATTATAACTTATATAAAATACAACACTGTATAATAATTATAGAAATTTGCTTCGAGATTTCGGTATACGCTCCATTTATTGCTCTTTTAAATATGATTACAATAAATTTCGTGACAGATTTTGTTTATTTTGAACTTTAGAAAATATAAAAGTCAAGAATGTCGCACAATACCTATTATATAAATATATACAGTAGGCCTATATGGTAATTATATATTACGTTATCTACACTGTAAATAGTTATTTAGAAAAAAGTAAAATTATTTTTAATAATCTGCAACATTATGTTCTATTGTAAAAATTAATACTACGTGAATACATAAAAATAAATAATAAATTTTTCAAAATTCGATAAAACTTTGGCAGTGGCGTTTCTAATGGCAACAAACATGAAATGTAGAAAAAAAAATAAAAGACTAATGACTCAAAATAATAGTAATCTGTAATTGAAATTTTAATAAACTATGAGGTTGGGCTAACTGCAGTTTAAGGTCGAGTCCACGTACAAGCGATGCGACGCTGTACGATCGATACTATAAAATGCAATGCTACACTATGAACGACAATTTGTCCCAGAAGCGCTTCTATAGCGCCTATAATGAAATACTGTCCCACTATTTATCTATTAAATGCTGATTATGGTAATTTTATCTCTCATTTTCTATAATACAATTTTATTATTATAAATTTCGTTTATTAGAACATCTGACTGACTCGAACTCGGTAGTCATGATAATTTGTCACTGTCGCTTCAGAAAACAAACTATAAAATAGTTTGTATTTCAGCTACGCGGCGCTATGGATTTACACGTGGGACGCGTCGAAGTTCTGTTCATTGCAATGGTTCTCAACCACTGTGCCGCAAAACCTTTGACGGTGTGCCACGAAAAATTATGAATGAATTGTATGAATGTATAAGAATTGTACGAATCATATACATTAATAGTGAAATGTGGTTGGCTGGATATCCCTTTTGCAGTCGAACCACTGTAGCGAGTCCTATAAATAGGAATATCATTATATTATTATAAAAAATCATTATTATAATATCTATCATTAGAAAAATTTAACCCTCGGAATTTCTGCGACGACAAAAAATTTTGCCTGTCGCAGAAATTCGAGTAATATTAAGTAATCTAATATTACTTAATATAATATGTCCGTCTAATTACTGTCACTAATATCTCCGTCGAATTTCTGCGACGGAGATATTAGTGACAGTTCTGCAATAGAGATATTAGACAGAGTAATATTAGATTACTCGAATTTCTGCGATTTTAGAGTATTTAATATTAGTGATAATTTTTATTCATAATTTAAAATTAAAGAATAAAAATTAATTTAAAATTATAGTTTTTCTAAAAAGATAAAATCCGCAGATGGCGTTATAACTTAATAATGGTCGCCATTTAATGTTTCTGTCACGGGCATTTTTATAATTTGAATGCAACAAATAAGAATAAATACAATAATCTGTTAATAAAAACATGTAAATAAAATTTCATATTATTATTATTTTCCAATTTTTATTGAAATTAATTAAAAATGCAAACAAAATTACTTAGAATTTCTAGCAATTTGAAAATTTCAAAATAAATTTAATTTTTTTCTTCAAAACATATTTTTGGCGAAAAGATTATATTAATTTTTCATTTAAATTAATTAAAGCATAGATATTTTTATTTTTTAATTTTAAATATCTAAAATTTAATTTTGTAAAATAAAATCAAATTGTTATTCAATAAAAATTGTCAATGATAACAATTTCTAAAGCGCCATCTATCAAAATATTTTAAAGTTTTCGAATTTATCATTATTGCAAATGTACATCATCATGAATTCTTGCAATATAAATTTATTAATAATTAATTTATTAAAATTATAGAAAATATAAATTTGACTTGATAAATTTTTCTCATTTTAAACTTTACAAAATAATTTTAAATATTAAAATTTTAAAAATAAAAAAAAATATATTTTTATAATTAATAACAATAATTTAAAATAAGATTTTATATTATATTACATTTATTAATTAAATAATTCGAAACATTAATTAATCAGGCGTGATAATTTATATTTTAAATCGAATTTAAATTTTTCCAACTTTTTTCTTTATAGTTTTAGTCAAGTTATAACAGCGCCATCTGTTAAAATAAAACTTAACTAAATTTCATTCAGTGGCAAATATTATTAAATAAACGACGATAGTGGCAAATACTATAATTTTATTAATTAAAATTTATAAAATTTAAATTTTTAATCAACTTTTTATGTTTGTATCATATTCATCTATTTTAATTAAAATAATTAAGAATAAGTGATAAAAGACGTCACACACGATCAGAATCGTAATTAGTCGTTTGATAAATTTAAAAAATTTAAATCAGCCAATTAAATTTTCTTTATCGAATCTAAACACGGAAACACTTCTAATAGCTATTTGATTATTTAAAAAATTGCTGTAACAATGCGACGAATGTTTTATTTTATTGTTTAAACGAAAGTCTTACCGGAAGAAACTAAAGAAAAAAAATCTGGAACAGGAAAATAAGTGAACGAGCAGCCCTGTGCTTCTTTTCCTGTTTTGGAAACGGGTTCAGAGTTCGTTCTCCTGCCTCCAGGAATAATTTCTCCACCTTTCGGGTTTTTAATCAATTTTTCTATTTTTTTTCTTTCTTCCACGCTTTAACCTTTCGGAATAACAGAAGCGAAAGAAAGTTTTCACGTGAAAAACTTATCGGATTGAAAATTTCGCAGTTAGCAGTCTTTAGCGTGATGCTGGCATCAAAACGTAACGGTCATCGTCGTTCCCGTGACTAAAGCTTCTCCAGAGAACCGTTGAAATCAATGTCACGTGACAAAACCGTTAGCATAACGGATAAACTTAATCAATAGAAAATTATACATTTGCGAAACGCTTGAAAAGAATAATTGCTGGTATCGCTGCTTTTTATCGCCTATTGTTTGCATAACGTTTTCTCTTCAGCATTCTACGTCCGATATTCAAAAATTCGTATAGAATATAAATAAATATATATATATTAATAAAAATAAAAATGTCAATTGTTAATTCCAACGCCATTTTAAAAAAATGGCGCTGGAATTAACAATTATAATGCGAAGTTTACATTACCGCTTTAATTACCTTTAATGAACTGAGTCCATGGGGAAATGTATGCATATTCTTTCAACCCTTCTCGTATGAATGTAATTCCCAGACTATGTGACAGGATATCGGTAAAAAGGGAAGAAAAAGTCTGTGATTTTTCCTTCCGACCCCTTTGTCCAATATCCAGCAGGGACTACCTCCTCTTCTCCATTGTGCAAATTTTAGGGTGTGGTGGGCTGGGACACCTTTTGTCCTCTTCCCTTACATTCTCCTTCCTTGTCTGTTATTTTTCTCTTACTCACTATTTCCCACAGTACATCCTGTCCACATCGCTTTGTTAGCAGGCCTCTCACTCTATGCCATCAACAATCATCGATTGCGTTTCTCCGAATTTCTGTTTTGATTAACGACGTAGTTAACAACGGTGCCTTAAACTGTTAACACTGCAAAACACAATCGGACAACGATATGCTGACTTTTTATAGTTAGAAAAAGGAAGAAAACCATGTTTACAACTATCAAAATATAGAGCGATCTTCCCATTAGAATCGGTGCGAAAGTTGTCGTTCGCGATTTTTTTTTAACACTTTAAAACAAATGTTAAAGAATCTGATAAAAACTAATCAGGCATGCACATGAACTGGTTATTCTACACTCTATTACATTCACAGCAGATAATTAACTAGTTTGGGAAAATATCAATTAACAAGGACTTTCAGATGGGATCTGCTATTATTTAGAAAGTCTCAATGTCATTTTTTCAACTATAACAATTCATTTCGTGATCTAAAGCTATATAACCAAGTAAATACATTGCATTTGTGAACAAAAAATATACTTTTTAAATTTCTTTCAAACTCATGTGAAAGTTTTACTGTATCTACTACTATAATCGCTATTGAAACATTGTGTATTTTTTGGCATATTAATAATAAAATGGCAGATTAATCGTGGTTTCTTATTTCCCATCTTCCTTATATGAATTTAGTATTAAAATGAGATAAATCGGTATGTTTGATAGTGAGAGAAGTGATTCTACATTTATTTTTCGACAAATATAATTGCGTATTGATAACCGAAGAGTTTTAACAACAAAAAAAAATCAATGTTTACACACGATGACGCCCGGACGACTTTCACAGTAAAGTGGCGCAACACGACACTATTTTCCCACCGAAATTCCATCAGTCGACCCATAAGTGGTGGCCATAATTTATACAAATACGATTTCACCGAAACAGGGAAACGCGCAGGTAGTGATGTGAACATTTCTTCCACCTGTTGAATGGAACACATGGCAGCCAGCTGTGACCCATTGTCCGCGCCGTATGGAAACACACCCTGTGTCGTGTGAACTGCCCCGCAGTTGCTAGGGTTGAGAACCCCGATATCCGCACTTCTTTCCCAAGCCTATATTCCCATGGGGATGTTCTCAGCAATTTCCACATTTCTATTTAAATCAATTTTTGACATTTTACGTGTGAACCGGCTTCGGTTCCGTTTCGTCGCTGCCGCCTCTTTTTCGTCGTAACAAGTGCATTTTATGAAAGTGCTTTCGGCGGAAGAGATTTTAAAATTCGCTTATTCATCACATTAACGGCTCAATCCGACGATAAATTAAACGAAGAATATAATATTTAGACTAGGCAGTCTGTTTAAAAGCAGACACTTCCTGAGACAAGAGGCAATCCAAGACGTCTTTGCGTCAAAAAAGTACGCCGGAAACAGATGACGTCATAGGTCATGGTAGTCTACGTCCTCGAAAGAAGTTGGGAGATGAGGGGCCCTGTTGAATGTCTGAGACCAAGAAAATCGCAGACTTATCAGTGTAGAGGAGTGTGCATAATCGGCGATCGACGAGTCGAGACGACTACGCCAGTTTTTACGTCATAACGTAATTTAATAATAAACACTTAACTCACTCCTCGTTTGTTTACATGAAGAAAAAAATGAAAAAAACAGGTTGTGATAATTTTTTCGCACATTGAAGAATGTAAGAATTTAAAGGTTTCATTAGAAACAGGAAATTAGTTCAGAAAATTTGCATATCGCTCGATTGCATCATTTTTATAAACTTGTTAACAGAACAAGGACGGCATACTAAATATGACAAGGACGACTTTAGTCCTTCGTTATAAGGACATTTAAAATGATATTTGATACGCATCTTTCATTCAAGATGCGCATTGTAAGCCATTAATTAAATGAGCGATAATAAATGAATTTGCGTTTTAATATGAAGCAAAAACCGGTAGTTTTCCCACTGTTACCTGCGGAGAGTTTTCCTTCGTTGATGTCTTTTTCCTGACTTGATTCCCATTCTTGTTTTTTTCCCACAGCCTCTCCTCAATAGTCACACCCAGGAGATGACAGCAAGAAGACTTGTTTCCGCTTATCCGGCTACAAACCTACAAATGCACAAACACGTCATCCTGTATTGATTCAGTTTCCGCTTTGAGAGGAAGTCCGTTTAGGAAGATGTGGACAATGGAATCTGGGGATGTTTTTTCCGATTTTCACCTTTTATTATATTTGGAGTTTCAAACATTATATATATATATATATATATATATATCATATATATCTGTTTACATCTCTTTTTTTTCCCACCAGATAAAAATTCGGTTGGGAAATTTATCTTTTTTTAAATAGTCGAACAGTGTAATACAGTAAGGTATGACAAACGGAACTTCTTTTTTACAACTGGTTGACGTTTTATCGTGGTTGATAGAGAGGAATTCGCTTTTTCTTTCGGTGTCCGTGGGAAAGTCGATTTCTACGATATATACGGGGAGGATCTACTTTTTTATCGCTATCCTTCCGTCACGCAGTAGCACCAGTCACGTTGCTAACTTTCGTGACGGTCGTGAAGGTAGTGTGTCCGGGTTCGGAGATTCTTTATCGTTTTGACCCCGTTCGCTTCACCTCCGACCTTTCGGAGACCTACTTCCGCTTCTCGAGATTCCCATTCTTTGACCTTCTCCGAAGTGACGGGTCTTAGACCTACAAATTACGTAAGTAACTCAGGCCGTTTCACCCTCGGATTTTTCTTTCATCAGTGCATTTTTATTACGTATTAAAACGTCATAAATATCTAGGTCAACACATTCATTATTCTTGTCGTAAGAAACAGTTTGTTAAAGTAGAAAATATTACATCTGGGACGTGATTAGAAAAAATTATGAAAGAAAAATTAAAAAGAACAAGAAAAACTTTATTACTGTTCCTGATGCTGAAGTGTGTAATAAGTTAAAACTGAACAAATTCCTCAGCTAACAAGCGAGCTGTCCTACATTAGAGTGGTTGGCTTCAAGGTCTTTGCATGATTGCTACTTGCTAACAACACTTGAAAATCAACGTTTCCATTATTTACACAATTGAGAACCTTGAGAACTGGGTAGTCTTAATTTCAGTTAAGAATTAAGTTATCAAATTACATTACTTTTATATTTTCTTAACAAGATGGCCACGAAAAGAATGCCGTTAGCCATTTTTCCATGTATGTAAATTCGGCTGTTACATCATAATCTGTTGACCAAAGAGGTTATTACGGTTTATGACTCGAAATTGTTTATTAGTGAAGATGCATGAAGTGCTTTTTTATTATTTACAGTAATTTCTCGCAACATTTGCTACAAAGCGAAATTACAGTTCTGGAGCATCATTAAGTCTGGAGATATGTAAGGAGGTCATTCAACACGAGATTTACTTATTATTTAATCTTTATGGGATTAAGCTTCACTTTCCCCACGGGAAACTGTCTTCAAGAAAAGGGTCAGTGGGAATTATGAAGATTTTATTTAATAAAAATCACTTTTAGGAATTTTTAAGATTAAATATTGTGGCTTTAAACTATTTTGGGATCGTTGGATTTATCACCTCGTTTATCAGAAAATTTGGCATTTAGGGAGTTTTAGACATAAGTTCTAGTAAGATAAGTTAAACCAAATACTAGAGATAAACCAAATATTCGTGGCAGCCGAGTAGAGACGTGACGATTAAAAATAAGACGAAATATCCAGAAAACAATCGCCTCGTTCCTTAACGCGAATATATTAAGAAGATTAATGTAAAATGCATCGTATCACTGCGAACATACGTGCTCAATGTTAGAATTTTGGAAAGAGGATGAGCATTTTGCCATTATAAAAAGGAGCATTCGTTTATTTCCTATCAGCGAATGGCAGAGAGGCCTCGATAAGAATTACAGTACTAAGCCGTGACCTTTCTTGGACTAAATTTTCCTCAACGCCAACCCCGAAAAAGGTATAAATGGATCCTTTGTAACTAAAGTTTCGCGTCTTCCCAAGATCATTAATCAGATTCAAAATTTATCGAATGATTAAGGTTAAGTAGGGGAGAGAATAAAAAAAGAGAGAAGAGCTTGTCGGATTTCCCAGGGATACATAATCCTTAGTTGGACGGGTAGGTCAGATTCAAATTACATTTACAACAACCTCTTCCATGTAAGGTTGGCTAATGGAAAAAATTGTAGAAGTTTATATAAAGCGATCTTAACTCGATCAGAGCCCGTAAGAATCTGAGGCTACTGCTCCGTAACCAATTTTTATGTAGTCAAGGTTAGTTTAATGCCCTTTTGAATAGGTCTATATTTTATTTCTTCGCTTCTTTTGTGAGACAGATTCAACCTATGATTTGCCTGTTTCGGATGGGAAAAATCTTTTATTTCTAAAAGAAATGGAAAATTAAAAATTATTTCGGCTATCTGTGGGAAAAAAATCTCATTTTTGTTCCTATAGTAGTAGTCTATATCCGTCCTATGCTGGTATTATCATTTGTTCGATAAAAATTATTTCGGCTATCTGTGGGAAAAAAATCTCATTTTTGTTCCTATAGTAGTAGTATATATCCGTCCTATGTTGGTATTATCATTTGTTCGATTTTTTTTTTAGAAGTCGAAGTTATAATAATCGTTGTTCTAATATATGCTTGTGAATTAAGAAAGGCGAAAGATTTAAGTTGCGGTAAAGTATTTGATTTTTTAAATTATGAGAAAATTACATAAAAGAATGAGGAAAAAAATGAAGAATACGGTATTACATAATCCCATTCCTCCATTTGACCAAGTTGTTTCGATCGCTGTTTCTCGATTTTATGACAGTTTTTATGCTAAAAAATGATTATTATTTTTACGATAGGTCTAATCATTATAATTCGTTTCCTTCTGCAGTTTTTCCCGGTCATTTATAACAGAAAATAATCCCTTCCATCGCCTGTTCTTCCAGTTTCCTCCTCTTCTTTCTAATCCTCTTTTTTCCCTGTATTTTTAACATAAGCTTATGCCTTCAATTTAGTATTCATTTGCCCTGGTTTTAACTCTTCTTTTTTTTCCTTATACTTTCCATCCTTTATTGAAATTTTCTCACTTTAAAAGAATCTAAACTTCTTTCCTCCTTTGAACCTACATTAAATTAATTAAAAATTTATCCGAAACATAAAAAAAATGATTAAAAAATAATTATTAAATATAAATCTCCTGAAATCTCATTCTATCATTTTAAAAATTCATTAAATATTTGAAGGAAAATTAAACCATTTATTGTCGAAAAAAATAAAATGAATTTTTGGTGTTTTATAGAATAATAATCAGAATTTAATTAATGGCAGAAAATTAAATTGTTTACAGTCATTCTTTTTAATAAATAATTTTTCTTGTTAATATACAGTATAAAATTTTCAGTTTAGAAAACCGTTTTTTCAGTTTTTTTTTTTTACGACTATAAAGTGTCCTTAGTGATTTTTAAATCAGTGTATTTGTTCAGAAACTAACTTTATATAACACAAGCTGAATGAAGTGAGAACATCTCAACAATAATTCAATGAAATGTAAGAAAAAAAATTTAAAGTGTTAAAATCATCCGCATGTTTGAGCCTTACTAACTTGTCTAATCGTTTGTATTCTCCAACCTTCTAAAATTGAATGAATAGACCTAGCCTTCTATGTAATTTTTATTTCTCCATTCTATTCATTCCTCGAGTTTCCCTCTACTCGTTCTTGCATATTCCTTTCTGTCTCGATGTACGCATCTAAAATCTTTCTTTCCTTTGTTCGCCACTATCTATTTCATTCGAAATTCTTTCATCCTAAATTTTCTGATATCCATTTCGCGTGGAACGTTTTATCCGATAAAAAATAATTAAAATTTAAAAGGATTATTACAGTTATCCTTCCTGAGCCACACCTTTCTTTCAAGGTTCATTTTGAAAGCAATTACTCGGATATCATTAATAATAAAAGACGTTTAGCATTGAGAAAGTGCTGCTACTTGGTTCTCTTTCGAGTATTTATAGCTTTTATTCTCTCGCATTTTCACGCTCCAAGTTTTAACCATGTCTTCTTTCAAATGTTTTTTCATAATCTACTTATAGGGTGTGGTTTTTAAATAATACCTTTTCGTAGGTGAAACGAGAGAGATACCAATCTCAGTAATATGCCAAGAAAATACTTTTACGCTCTAGAAATATATAAATAACCGTAATAAAGATCTAGGCATATAGCTTTCACTTTATTTATATATTTTCTAGTCTATATTTATCTCCGGTAAAGTAATATGGTGTTATACGTAGGACAGAAACATTATCTGCGTATCCCTCATCGTGTGAATGAACGTGACGTCAGCAATGACCTTATTAATAGAATATCTACTACGGAAGGTTACGTAATACTATGGAAGTTTTTATTGGGATAAAGTCATACGCGCTTTTTTCCATTTTCGGTTTAAATGTCCCAGACGAAATTTCCTGGTGAGAAAGAGAACGTTCTCAGAGTGTTTCAACGGTCATTCTCATAGGCGTACGCGTGTTAGTCACGTGTCACACCACCCGTTCACGTGACAGTCCGCCGTTCTCGTCACCTAACGAATATTGGCAAGTAGCATGGGAACCGCGATAAACGATCATTTCTCTGAGAATTCGTAATTTCTCCCCATTCCCCACAATAAAAAACGCTATTTTTTAAAATCTTAAAAAAATGTTTATAAACTGTAATAAAAATGAGTCTTGCCCTATTAAGGGCAAGACTAACGAAAAAAGTGTCAGTTAAAACGTATCATTAGACGTTTCACGTGACTACATGAATCTCGTGACTGCATGATTTTCATCTGTGATTGGCAAAACAGTAGCTACGTCAAAGAAACCTTTAATAAAAGCCGCCATTTTTTAATTATTATGACGACTTAAAACTATAGCAACTCTTTTGTAAATCGAAAAATAAATGCGTCATTAAAAGACAGTTTCGTACATTCGTATATGTAAATAAAAAAATGGCAGAAAATTTTTTCTCGACCTATACTTTTCATCTATCGACAGCAGATGTTATTTTCTCTCCATATTTTATACTTCAGACTCAGTTATGATTGTTTTGCGGCTGGCCAATTGTTAAGAATTATTGACCCTGCCTTACCTCAAGGCAGCGGGGAATAAAAAAAAGCAACCTTGTATATCATAAGACGGCTCCTCTTTGATACCTATTTACGACTACAGATTCGTTCCTTAGAGGTGAGACGTTTAATAATTTACCTAAATTATTCCCGGTTGGAATTTTTATAAAATTCTCTATCGACTCTAGTCCGGTCCTAATTACAGACTTGTGTCAATCTAGTAGGGTCTAATGTTATAAAACTTGTGTTGGGTATATAGCCCGGGGAGGTTCTTTGCCACGAAACAAAGCACCTGCTCTACCCATCATTTTCAGAAGCGTCCGTGATGGTATGTGATCCTGTATTGTGTTTCCAAATTAGCAGGTGCTAGAACACACTGTTTATTACAAAAAATATGTCTCTAATGTCAACCTATATAGTTTATTTACACGGGGAATACGATTTGTATCCTCGTGTGAGAACAATTAACAAATATCGAGTATTTTCTCACGTACGGCGAGAATAATGGCAGAAAACAAACTTATACGTCCCAAACGATAGATTTCTGTTTACAGTCCAAACGTGGGAACAAGTGGAGGGAATACAAAGCCACAAGATAGCGAGCAGTATTTTTTTCCCACGAATTCTAAACACTACCTCGGTACATTGTCATCTTTCCTGTAGGAGGTGCTTCGATGGAATTCCAGCGACGCGCTCTCTCATTGGTCGAACTTTCCTGTTCCAGTCCGACATAGATGACGTGGTAACGATCCTGCTACAAAACCCGGCGGATTATTATTCACATGTTAGTTACGAGCTTGGTTGCTAGTGAATCTTGTTCTATAAGTTTTACTGGACTGGATAAGATAATCGGAATGAGTACGGCCGAGGTGGAGAATAACTCGTACCACGACGTATTTCAGAAGGCTTTGAGACAGGGCGATACAAGTGAATTACAAAGGATACTGCAGACTAAAAAAGGTTTTAATGTGAATTCGTACGATCACGAAGGCCAGACGCCGTTACATCATAGCTGCTTGGATGGTAATCTAGAATTGGTGAAACTGTTAGTGAAATTCGGAGCGGATGTCAGACTAGCTAACCGAGACGGATGGAGTGCTTTGCATATTGCTGCTTATGGCGGACATCAGGATATAGCTCTCTTTCTCATTTCTAACACAGAGAGATAGGACTCTGTCGAAGGATTCTAGTTATCACGAAGTAGGTACGATATTCTAAATTATTCCTTGTCAGTGCCATGTCCCAAACAGCAGTATTAATTTTGTGAATCTCGCTAGTGTGACTGTACAGGATCCGACTTAACAACATTGAATTTTTCCTCCTCTTTGTACGCACAGAATTTGTGTAACTTATTAGTTAGTAATGAAATATATCATCATCACGAATATTTTATTTTTTTTTCTGAATGAATGTGATAAGTTTAAATGTAATAAAAAAGTGTACAGAAATAATGTCTCTTGGTACTTGGATATATAGTGTTTAAGGTTGTTTTTGAGATGTAGAAAAATAAGAGATTGTCATCCCTGAGATACGCTCTAGTTTTTGAATGGAACGTATTCTCGATCGTGGGAATAAGTAAATACGCGGTTTGGCATTCAAAATACTTGAAATTTGTAATCACGCTGTGAGCAAGAACAAGCATTCTCGTGTAGTATCTTACCCCCTCTTGGTGCAAAGGGGATGACGACAGGATTATTGACAGGAGAACAGTCTACCAGACAAGTTCCGGGATTGAATAAGTTCTAAAAAAAACTCGTTCTGTTAAAACTCCCGAGGGTTGTCTCTATTGTGGCCTAGTTTTTTTAATCGGTCTATAGAGAAACCTTCAATAGAAAACTGAAGACATTCCAGTTACTGAATAAAAATTCCGTAGCTTAAAATAGTCGCGTTGTGACGGTTTAAAATATCGAGAAACTTCGTTTCCTACCGGCGATTCTACGTTGTCTGTTACATAAGTTAACATAGGAGTCTCCCTATAACCTTATTACATCCATTTATCTGACCTAGACCAGGATGATTGTGAGAAAATTTCGACGATGCAGCTACTGTGGGAAAATACGATCGCGCGTAGCAGTACTGCTTAATGCTGCCATCTATCGCGGAAATCGAGAAATAAAATACATCGAACACTTAAAAATCATAATAATACAGGAATACTTCTACCAGTTAAATTCGAATGAATAAATGATGTCTATTTTGCGAAAAATACATAAAAATTTCGATATCATTCAAGTATGGAAAAATGATCTGTGGGAAAACTTGGAAGCTCCGATAGAATCAAGCAACCAAGCAGAAACATCTCTGTCCCACTAACACACATGGAATTATATTCACAGGGGAAAGAAGCCCGCAGGCTCGAAATTAAACAGAGGAACTCCGCATCACCGAAGTGCTCGACCAAATAATGTTATAACTACCAACACTTTCCTTTTCAAATTATAAACAAGAAACTTTTCCTTCAAACATAATTTTATTCTTCCTTGGAATGCATTAACGTTTTTGAACAGAAAACATCTAAATAGTTTTAATAATATCCGAGAGTGAACTTTCTGACGTTCTTCTGTCCTCTTCGTTTTTCACTTCTTTTTTTGGTTTGGTGCTTTCTTTGGGAATTAGAAATCTATCGCGCCGGTTGGGAGCTACTCGAAACGTATATTCAACTTCCTCTTCTGGCTTTTTAAGTCCTTTTTCGTTCTCGTTCTTCGACATTCTATACATAAAAGTACATACGATTAAACTAGATTAAAGTTAAAAAGTAGTTCAGAAGCTAGAAGAAATTATTTCGGTATCAGTACGCGATCGCCATTAGCAGAGTCAGCGTGCGCACACGTTGAAACTGAAGATTAAAAAACAAACATGCAAGTTAAATGTTCTTACCTGATCGCCTTTTAATCAAACTCGTTATGAATCACTTCTGTATATAGCGAAGTTGCTGCGATATTACGTCTTGATGTCGAAACAACCACAAAAAAAAAACCAGTTAATCTTGCACGTCATAGACATAAACAAAAATTTTAACCGGAATTCTTTCCTAAAGGATATCCTCATTGCAAATCCTTTTGTAAAATTATCAATAAACATTAATTCATCATAAATCTTATAAAAAAAATTATTAAACTTGAATCTTAACGAGTCGGTTTCGCTTGAAAAACATTTTCTCGACACTCTTGGAAATCTTGGACTAGATTTTTTCTAGATCGTCTATCAATCTCCTACGAGAAAACAATTTGCTGTTTAAAACACCCAGCAATTATACAGCGACGAAATTTTAAAATCATTAACAAAACCCACCCTGTAAGTGTCCACCATTCTCTGATGTCTCGCCATTAACTCTAACGGGGTTAAGTTGATGAGAGAATCTTTGTCGTGCATTTGCGGACAATGAAAAACTTCTTGATCACATTTAGAAGTTATCCTATTAAGGATCGTGCTAAATATTTTTAAGATCTCTGTATTATATATAAAATATATATATAAAATCTTACTTGTAAATAGGAGATTGGTAATCTCGAGTATACGAAACATCCAATTCAGAATCGCTGTAACTTTTTGTTGATTGCAAGAAGAGACGACTCGGATTTGGCTTGTTATAAACAAAAGGAGTGGTTACAAAGAGCATTTTCTTATTCGTTTCCCTTTCTGTAGAACGGTTTGGGATGATAACAGCCGGATCTAGTTCTTCCATCTGCCAAAATTTTCGTGTTTACTAATGTGCATTCCATAGAAAATATTACTTATTCCTCATAAAAATATATATATGATATCGTAATACTTACACAAATATCGTATGTGCTACTTCTTTTCTTGCGATATGACTTAATAAGGCAAAGAGTAATCAAACATATTAATATCAATACTATCGGAATGGCTAGAGAAGCACCATAAGCTATAAAAAATGTAAATAATAAATATTGTTATATAGATTTGTGTGATGATTAAGGAGCTAAATTTTTACCGTATAAAAGAATTTTTTCTGGTTCTTTTCTAGAAGCGGCTGTGGATGAATTCTCTTTAGTAATTCTCAATTCCCAAGAAACTCCGTCGGATAATCCCAGCAGGATTAACGAAAATATATTCACTAAACAAGAACCTAACAGGATTTTCTTGGACGAATTCGCCTAATTGTAAAATTTATCAATAATTTTAAAAATCATACAATCCAAAAATAAAGAAGAATATTTAAAAAAATGTCTAGATATAATTTAATGATATGTTAGTTACAAAATTATATTTCAAAACATGGCGTATTTTTAGTAAATTTCGTTTTTAGATCTTGAAAGTTTCGTTTTAATCACGCAATATCCTAAAGAAATAGGAGTTATTGTAGGCCTATACTATGAAAGAATACTTAATTGAATAAACTGTTAAAACTTTAGAGAATTAATTACGCACATAAATATAGCCTATATATATATAAAATTACTTTAACTGTTGTTGGAGATTGTTTTCTTTTTTCGGAACTTATTTCTTCAGAATTTCTTTCTTCAAATTGTCTTTTTTGTTTCGGTTTCATGAAGAGAAATCCACCAATTGTGAAATTCTAAAAAAAAATAAAGTAGACATTCGCTGAAAATGAGAAAATCAATGGATGCGTTTTTTGCTTATTTGCATAACGAACGATTACGGAAATTTCGCTTTCGCTTGAAAAGAGATAAAATTATAAAATATTTACTCACTCCTACAGCGGCTATGGCTTCCCAACCTGCTATAATCAAAACACTATTAAACTTAAAGAAGAAGAGAGCGGTGACAGTCTGAACAACTCCAGAACCTAAATGCATGAAACCAGCAGTAAATAACACGCATTTTGGATTTTTCGTTATCGTTTTTTCTTGTTCGACAATTTCCATTTCTTCGTTGTAAAAATTATATTAATTTTAATTAAAAATGGAAAGAAATTAGTATAAAAATAAATTACTAATAGTAAAAAAACCTGGCTTTCTATTATAATATTCGCATCAGTATTTCCAATTATTAACCGATGTCTCTTTGCCAAATAAAAATCAAAATAATGTATTTTCGGATCTAAATATGGTTTAAGATATAATTTTCAGTACGATAATTTTAATTATTATTTTAATAAAAGATCACAACTAATTTTAAGTTGGTTTTAATTTTTATTTTTGGTCTGTACAACGGTGACGTCATGTTCGTTTATGTTTTTTTTTTTAAAGCTAATTTATATTAAATTTTCTTTAAATTAGATTAAAAAATAACTAATAATTATTAATATTTATAAATTGCAATTTAAATTATAGTATTATTTAATAAAAAGTTTTGTTTACATGAATATATTATACCGGTTTAATGATGGCGGCTTCTAGTCAGACACATGCTTTGTCGTTCAAAGTTTTAGCTACGTGTTCGGTTTCTAAAGCTAGATCATCGGTATTATCGCTGCCTCATGCTGATGTAGAAACTCCAGTTTTCATGCCTGTGGGAACTCAAGGAACTCTAAAAGGACTTCTTCCTGAACAAATTGAAAGGCTTCGTTGCAATCTAATATTAGGGAACACTTACCATCTTGGTACTAGACCGGTAAGTATTTATCGATTGTACTTAATATAAAGTATTTTTGTCATTTAAATAATATGTTTATGGTATTTGATTAATTTATGTAATCAGTAAAGATGAGATTTGTATATTATGAATACAAATATAAGGATTGAATTTTACACAGTTAGCTCACTGTGTAAAATTCAATCCTTATAAGATTCCTATGCGATTTATTAATTTTATATATAAAACTCTCTATAACTTTTAAAAAATAATTATTGATACCAGTTGAAATATATATTAAAGTGAACTATTATTACAATAATTTGTTCAATTATATTAGTATGTTACAACTTTTCTTTATTAAACTCTGCACTAACGTTTTCGGTGCAGAGTTTAATAAAGAAATTGCAATTAAATGAGGCATTTAATTGCAATTTTTTTATTACTATACTTTTAGCTTAGAATTTCATTCTGAATCCACTGTTTGATTTATGCTACAAGTTAGGAAACATCATGTGTATTTCCAATCTATGTTAAATATGTGATGATAAATTATATTAAAGAATGTTGTTGTTATTTAACTTGACATAACTGAGAATTCATCAATAGAGTGTAATGATGAACTTATCAAATTATAAGCCATTGACATTTGTATTACTTTTGTATATTGCTATTAAGTTGATATTCAGCATGCAATATACAAGCTATAATATATTCTTTATGATTTTATTTTATGGCATAAATAATTGATTTTGTTGACTATCATCTGAGACATTATAGTTAGCAAAACTGGAATAATGCAGATGCTGTAAGCAAAACATGTTGCATTCCAGCAGAGCAAGTTACAACAAACAATTCATAGAAATAAATCATATACTGTATGTTATGATTGGTAATATACAACAGAATACAATGAATGTGTGCACTTACATCTTTTCAATATTTCTTCAATTGTTATAAATCACTTCATTCTGGAATCTTAAAGCTTTTAGAGTCTTAAAACATTCTGATCACATTGAAATGAACTTCATTTAAATCAGAAAGTAAACAATAATACAAGGAAAATAAACTATATTATCTTGCAATAATAATTATCTAAATTTGTTGATTTAGATAAGTTTTTCATAATCACTCAAATTACTGTTTTAATCTTTAAATTATCAATAGCATACTTAAAATAACAGTTTTAAATGAATTTTATTCAAATTATTTTATCTTACTACGCTTAAGTGCATTAATTTTCATGGTCAAATAGCTTATTTCAATAATTTAAACTGATGTTTTGATTAGGTTAGTTTATATTTTTAGTAAATTTCTTCAGTTTAAATTATTGAACAAGCTATAACAGACTGTAAAAATTACTATTAATATTTTTAATTCTGTAAATTTTTACAGAATCAAAATATAAATATCCAAAATTTGCATGATAAATTAAGAATTAGTGCACAATTTCTTTCAACTAAAAATAGTAAATGCATTAAAATATATTCATATTTATGTATAAAGATAAATTATATATCTATATAATTTTATTTTTCAAAATAAAATTATCATTTTTCTATTCATAAGAAAACAGATAAAAATATTTTCCAATGGATATAATAGAACAAATGATAGGAAAATATTTTATAAATTCAGCACCAGATTTCTAAAATTTAAAAATTTTATTAATCCAAAATTTTAAAGGTAAGATCAAGTTAATGTGAACTACCCTTTATTTTTATGTTCATCTTTTATATTATTTGAAATGAATCAATTTTGATTCTTGATACATCCCACTATGACTGATAATTGATATAATATCAAGTTGAAAGAATATGATTGTAATGAAACAATATCTAATATTCCAGTGTTTTATTTGTATACTATTTTCATGTCATTATAAGTAAAATAATTTAAATATATCTATGAAATATATTCAAGGTATTTTGCATTACAGTATCTAATATAAATATTCTAGGGGGAATATGGATGGAAATAGAGATTTAAACTTTTAAAACAACAAAAGGCAATATCTGCAAAATTTACAACGCTGCAGACTAAAAGGCACATTATGAAATCACAAAATAAATTGACAAAATTTAAACATTAATAAAAATGTCATTTATGTCCACAAAAAATATATACTTACTACCAACTACTAAAGAAGATAAAGATTGTTTTCATTTAACACTGAAAAATATTTTACATATTTCAAAAACATGAACTGCAACATCTCCCTGATTTAAAATTTTCTAACAATAACAACAACAATGCTAAATAATTAACAAAAAAATTTCTACAGAAATTTTTATATAATGGGGAAGTAAGAATTTTATAAAAGCAGAAGTACAGTATTATATTACTTGGTTATTATTCAATTAAGAACAAAGTTTATTTCTTAAAATAATTTTTAATTTTAAGTAATTTTGAACAGCTTGATCTGATAGGCACAGTAATCTGTGAGGTAGATACTTATCAATAAATAATGAAATATGCATCAAAGTTTTTAAGTTTACCTTCATGTAAGAAAACTATGAAAGTATATTATTATGAAATCAATAGAAATCTATAATTTTTCATAGGTTAAATTGAGTATTGTGAAAATAATGAAGTTATAAAATTTATAATATTTTTCTCCTATAAAAATACAGTATTTTTAATTGAAAAGTAAAAAGTTCCATTTTTTTTATAGATACAGATGTTCTGAATTTGTTATAAGTAAAAATATTTACATAAACAATCTTGAAAATTGATGATAACTTAAAGAAAATCTTAAAATATGAATCAGATTAATATATCAATACATAGATTTATCATATTTTATTAGTATAAAGCTTCTCTATGTAAACAAACATATAAGGCAGTCTGCAGCATGCGTAGATCTTCCATATGTAGATCCATACTTACAAAACAATTCTTTGACTAAAGAAAAATCTGTTGATCAAAGAAGCAGCAGTTGATATTAAGTTAGATTTTAGTTAATCCATCGTATTGCATATTGGATTTACTGTATCTGGCAGCAACCACTTTTAGAGTCCATCACAGGTTGGCCAACATCCATGATGGAGTCAATTAGAAATTTGAAAATTATGGTTCAATAGGCCAAGTCCAGACTCCACCTGAAAAAACTGGAGATGTAGGATTCAGAATTAAACTCTGTTCTCAAGTTATTCTCCAAAGCTTCTTTATCATGTGGCCATCAACTATTTTTATTGTTAAATCTTTGAGACTAGGCATAGGCTATACTGCACAGTATTAGCCCCAAAAATAGTAACAATAAAAGCAGTCCTATAAAGCATTTTGTAAAATGATTCACTTATGTATGTCACCAGCAGCAGCAATAATGGAGGCCACCAAACTCCACTTATGTATGTCAGATAGTGTCTGTATATTCCTAATAGAAATGATTTATTTGATTTCAAGGGCCCCATAATTAATACCTTGACATTCATCAAATTATAAGAATAGGCCATCTAATGATTGCATCTGACAAAGATTAAGATCTGGCTCTAATTAATTTATATCTGTTGAAATTTTAGTTCAAATGATTTTATTACAAATCATAAAATAATGAAATTTAATATCTTATAGATCAGCGTTTCTCAAACTTTTTTCATTCACGACCCCATTTTTCATTATGAGATTTTTCGCGACCCCATTTTTAATTTATGAGATTTTTCGCGACCCCAGGTATTAAATATAAAATAAAACATACAAGTATATAAGTCATTTACACACTTATTAAGATGAACACAATCAACCAACCACACCGAAAATTCATATGTTGTCATACGTTAAATATTGGGCGTTTGTGAAATTACATATAAACTGAAATTCAAGTGTTTGAATTTAATTTTTGCGACCCCAGAATTTCGCTTCGCGACCCCTTTTAGGGTCGCGACCCACAGTTTGAGAAACGCTGTTATAGATTAAATTTTTTCAATTTGATTATGCCAAGTAAAATAATAAATTCTTACAAATTTCATATTTTAAAATATAAGCTTAAGAAAATATATAAAAATATGAATTTTTCAAAATTTGTTTTAAACCATAAATAAACTAAAATTAATTTTTCACTGGACATTTACAATATGATTTCAGGTTAAAAATTCATTAATACAAAAAAGAAAAAACTACAAAAGGTATGACATTTTATGTGATGATAATATGTTACATTCAGGTAATCAATATCAAATAGATAGCAGTAAAAAAATAATTTTTATTTAACACTTTACTTATAGTTAATTATACTTTTTGAATCCTTATTTATTCTCAAGAATTGGAATTACATTTTTTTAGGTATCAGTTTTACCTCCATAAAATCAAAGATGTGATGACTAAATCATACAAATTAATTCTCTGTTATAATCTTTTATTTCATAGATTGACATGTAAATGCAAATGCTTTATGAATAATATATTACAAGTTCGGTTTACGGAAAATTCGCATCCTGCATTTCGCCTCCGACAATTCGCCCCGAGAACGTTTCGCCCCCGATCATTTCGCCTCCGGAACATTATATATTTAAATTTTACATGTTTTATAGAATATTGAACAAAATTTCGAAGTATAAAATCAAAACTTCCGATAAAAATTCGAGAAATGAGCATTTATCCGAATTTTTCTGCAAAAGTTAGAATGACTAACAAGGCATGCTCCACGATAAAAGCGCGCCTTTTTCGGAACGTATCTAATCTTTACGCCGATTATAGCGGCAGTCGGCACAAAGATACGCTTTGATGGACCGCCTCATGCCGTGTTTCAAATCGGTGGGGGGTCAGCTGTGTCCTCCCCTTGTAAGTTACAATTGTACTTTCTGATATCGTCTGTGATACACTTTCTCACCGCTTTACAAAGTTCAGCATATTCAATTTTCTTTGAAACAGCATTTCCATTTATCTTCATTTCTCTTAATTTGTTCAATAGTAATTTAGTTTTATCAGATAAATTATTTATAAAGTTTGGTTCCTTTTCGTTTTTACCCGGTTGGCAAGCTCCCCTTGTAAGTTACAGTTTACTTTCTGATACTTTCTCACTGTCTTACAAAGTTCAGCATATTCAATTTTCTTTGAAACAGCATTTCCATTTATCTTTATTTCTCTTCGTTTGTTCAATAGTAATTTAGTTTTATCAGATAATTTATCATTTTTGACTTGTCTCTGTTTTCCGGCCACTTCAGTAGCAGTTTGTATTAGTATATTAGTTATGTTTGTAAAGCTGTAAATGGTTATGTTTGTATTTAAATTTTTTATATCTATATCCTCTGTCAAATTTGTTAATTCAGGGAATCTATTTTTTAAGTTCTATTTGGAACAAGTTTTGGTTTGCTTTTAACTTGTCACTATCAATTCCACTTCTGGGTCCTTTAAACATTCTTTTTTCTTTCATTTTTTACATTGATATGCATTTTGCATCTAACCACTCGGTGGTCGCTACCTGTATTAAACTTATTTAACACTGTGCAATCTTCAATTAAATACTTTTTGCTTGCTAGAATATAGTCAATTGCAGCTCTTCCACCACTTGGATTACACCATGTGCACTCTTTCTATTTTTTCTTATAAATTTTAATTTATAATATAATCTTTAATTGAAAATTAAAAATAAAAAATTATAAAATTAAGCCTTTCTTTATTCAAAAGATGGCTTATCTGAACATCTTCAGAAGCTATGAGCACTACTCCATCTATTTTTCTTAAAATCATCTTCGGAATTTCCCTCTTGCATTTGTGTGCTGAGACTACTACTTGGGAAAGTTGTTATAGGTGCTATTGTTGTAGGAGAAAAATTTCTTAGACTCACAAAATGGAATACTCAGCTTTTGAATGGGGTAAGATATACAGTCACATTCTTGAGATAGTTAAGACTTTCATGATACCTAGATTTAGCTTCAGACCCTTCACTATTGTTTTCCCAGTATGGAAAGGTGGAGAAGTAGATTTTAGTGCAGTATCAAGAATGAACTGATCTAACATACAAACAGTTTCAAAACCTCTGTTTGTATAAGGGCAGGGGTTTATTGTGAGGGATGTCCTATTCTTATTTCTTTGGATAGTTTGCCACTGTTTTTCAATCTATAGTATTTCTATATGTCTCAAAATCAATCTGGATAGAGAGTATTTTAATAAAATCTACTAAAAGAATAAACTAAATAAATATTTCTAGCCAAATACTCTTAGTGAGTTGATTTGAAGTTAAATTATAATTTAATAATTATTTATTAATAAACACTACTGTGTCACAAGAGAACAAACCAAAAGTAAAAGACATACTGGTAACAATTAGAAGTAGTAAGTGATGTTGGGCAGGCCACATAGCAAGATACACCAATAACCAATGGACAAAGAGAACTACACAGTGGCAATGAAGGTGAGGGGGAAAAGATATCCTGGCAGGCAATACAAATGATGGAGAGATGATATAAGAAAAGTAATTGGTTCCAGTGGATGCAGATTGCACAAGAAAGGTACATCTGGAAACAAAAGGAGATATATATATCCAGCAGTGGATGAAATAAGAAATGCTGATGATGACTATCTCATCATCTGTCTTTGTTGTTCATATTACTAGCTGGCATATTTTTTTTATTTTACTTTAGTTGCCAGAACCTGGTTCTTCTATATAGGATAAACACAATAAATAGGAATTTAACACAATCATAATCACTATTTCTAAATCCTGTCATCCACTTATACACAAAAATATTTTGTTATAGCTGGATTTGCCTAATGGCTGCACTTGAGAACTGTTAATTCAGTCTATTTGAAAAAATGCTTCTAAAACTTCTTTAATTAATATTTGAAAATATTTCCAAAATATATTTAATTCTGTCTTAAAGTAGACATTTCACTTTTTTTATTATATAATAATAAATACTGTTGTTTTCTCATTATATGTGATCAGTCGGCTCATGACTTGAAACTGTGAGGTGCTGCAACTTTTGAAATATGCATACACACTGTAAATACAGTATACACATATTTAAATAAAATAGCAAAATTATGGTAAAAATTAAAAATGAAAAAATATTGTTTATTGCTAATAAAATTATACAGTTTAGTATAATTAAAAATGTTATGTCTTTAATTGTAATGTTGAAATATTTAGAGAGATGGAATAAACGTGATAAGTACTACGAATCGACTGCTACTAGTATGATCTGCATATAAACAACATTGGAACTGCACAATGGACAGTACTGCTTTACACTAATAGCTCACATCCACACATTTCACTATGATGTGTATATGTTTGCACAAGCATGCATGAAGCAGCAATATGGCACTGTGGTAAACAGTGCTGCTAGTGTCCTTTGATTTCCTAAGTTCTATAAGATAGATTTTTATTATTTTTTATATAAAATAAGAGAATTGTATAGGGTTATTGTGATAAAGTTAAATATTACAAACAAATATAAATAAATTAATAAATATATTTATATATCAAAAAAATTGGGGGGACTGCAGTGTCTGCACAAGCCACTCCTGTATGTAATGTAAAGTTTTTTATTATCAATGAATCCATCCTGCTAATCATAACACAAGTATTTAATTTACTAATATAGATTTCTATTTATTTATTTAGGTTTGGATGTGTGGAGGAACATTAGAAATAGTTCCTTGCTCTCATGTTGGTCATATCTTTCGAAATTTTCATCCATATAAATTCCCAGGCAATAAAGATACACATGGAATTAACACAGTCCGAACTATTGAGGTTTGGATGGACCAATACAAAGAATATTTTTATATGCATAGACCCGATTTAAAGGTTAGATTTTGTTGTTCATATTAATAACTGAATCATATAGAGTAAATTAGGAAATAAGATAAAGTATGATTATTATCGTAGAATAATGAAAATTAGATAAAACTTTTATTAGCAAGTAATATAAATATATTTAATAAAAACTGATTTGTTTGTAAACTAAACACTGTAAATTGAAATAAAATTAATTTTTAAAGAATAAGTAAGATTGAAAGTAATTTAGAATAAAATTTAATTTGTTATTATATCAATATTTTAATTAAACAATTAAATCTGCAAAAAGAATTTGTTAATTAGTAGTGTGGGGATGAATATATCCATAAATTATAATATCTGATGATTTAATATTCTCTATTTATTTGATATATTTTTATTAAATTTTTGTAATCTGTTTTTGTTAAATATAAAATATAATCATATTAAAAGAAACAATTAAGCAGACAATAAAAATTTTATTATTATATTTTACTTTATGTTAATAAAACAGACCTGATATTTTATAAACATATTTCAAATTATTTTAAGAAAAAAACAGATTTTGAGTTTTAATAGAGTAGTTATTTTCTGATTTACATTATCTCATCTTATATCATTTTCCTAAAAGCTCAATTTATTAATCTTACTATATAATTTTTCCCTATGTTGCTCTTACATTGTTTATCAGTTAGTATCTAAGCTGTGAATACAGATTTTCTTGCCTCCAGACACCAGCTTTCTAATTTAACTCATGGATCAAGGAATGATTGATGTTTACAATTTATTATACTCTATTCTTTTAGCCATTTTAAAGACTAAATCTGATATTCAAGGCTTTATAGAAGGCCTTCAATATTATAGATGTTATGAAGATTATGAGAGACTCATGAGCAGAAATTGCAAGGAAAACAGTGAAGAATATTTGGAAGAAATTCTTTCTTTTTCATGGATATTCAAGACTTACAGATATTCTGTCACTCTCATTGCCTAGTCAAAAGGGAAAGCCCATGTATTATGGCAATGAACTTTATTTTGTAGTCAATGTTGAAGATGCCATCAAGATGTCAAACTCTCATGATTAGCAGCTCATGCTTGAATATTTTGTTAAAATTCAGAAACAAATCATTTTGGATACTGAAGAATCTTAAGAAATTGACTTGAGTATATTGACAGTTTAAAAATTGACAGGGGAATGAATTCATTGTAGCTAGAATCAAGATTCTTAAGGATGTTGATTAAAAAAAAAAAGTTCGCTAATAAATCATTTTTAGAATACATCTCTACTGCGTTATAGTGCTTGTAATTCTTAATATATAAGCACAAACAAGTTAGTAAAAATAACTTTTTTAATTATCAAACAAAGATCCAAAATAACAACAAATTTATTAATCAAGATTCCAAATATCAAAAGAAATCTTAAATTACTTAATTACTAAACATCTGCTCACACTATAAGAGAATACTCAATTGGTTGCTTGACAATATCACTAAGCCTACATCACTTTTGATTCAAGTACCTCAAAAATTTGTCAAGGTCAAAAGTCACCTTATAAGTGACTTACATGGTAGGTTTGTACTTAAGTTTATATAAAGCTTTCAGACAATTTCTATTTTCTATTCACAGAATATTATCAACAATCACGTTATTTATCTTTACAATTACAATATTTATTATTATAATATTTACAATTCCATTGAAAAGAGATAAATTTTTAACTCTGTTATGAGATTTCAGTTCAGCAGTGATGTTATTCAGATTGGATGACATCATGACATACATTCTTTAAGGTGAAGCCATTTCATTTCTTACTGCCATTTTTGAAAGACTGAGTCAGGATTGTATCCTTATTCTTAACTAAATAAAATACCCAATAAATAAATATAATAGGGAATAAGTAAAAGTAAAGAGAAGGGTTGGGTTTGATTCTTCACACTATTGTATCTGAATGTGTTTTAAAAAGTTTCTATCTATTACAGCAGTGTTTCTCAAACAGTGTGCCCAGGCACACTGTGCACTCTGAAAAGTAGCCAGGTGCGCCCCAAGCAAATGGAAAATAATTTATGATTTTTATATATATATAAAAATCTGCATTTTTAAAAGCTACGGATAGGCACGTGGCTACCATGTCTGAGTCAAGTCTTTTTGTTTGATAAATATCAAACGAAAAAGATTTGACTCAGACATTAACTTGACTATTTCCATTTAACAGAAAGCTTTACAAAATTGCAAACAGTATAATTAATGCAAAAATCTTTGATATTATGAAAAATATCAAAGATATTTTGATTATATAGCTCATTTTCCTATTTTGTAGTTTTAAACTGGATGCTCATTTTCCTATTTTGTAGTTTTATGGCTAATTTTATTTAATTGAAATTTAAAATGTGCCTCAGAGTTTAAATTACTATACAAATGCCCTGATTTAAAAAAGTTTGAGAAACACTGTATTACAGTAAGATCCCGTTTAATGCTGGGGATATGTTCCAAACAAATCAAGCACTAAATGAAACAGTGTTAAACAAGGTCACTTTAACATGTAAACAACAGGTAAAGGTGAAACAGGACAGTGAATAAAAAATATACAAATCATTTTTTTATTTTATTTTGTAACATGTATTATTTCTATTGTATTATATTAATTATAGACATTTTTTATCGCTAATATTGATTTGTATTCATATATCATTCATGAAAATCAAAAGTATTCAAGTAAATAATTTATTTGTGATGAGGAAGATTCTTTCTCATTTGACATTGTTTTTTTGTTAAGAAGTCATGTAACATTGTTTGCCTTTTCCTCTTTCATTCAGCAAGCAACTGTCGATAGCAACATTGCATCCATGACACTTCATCTTGCTTTTGAATTTCTATCAAAATTTGGATTATTTTGTATAAACTTATCCACAATTTCCATAATAGTGGTTTAAACTTGTTTTAAGAAAATCTGTTGCAACTTCCTTTTACTCCTCATCTTCAAAAACACTAACTTCCTTGTCTTCATGCAATTTCAGATTTATGTGAGTATAATGGTTTGAAAAATCACACCAAATTGAATCAATAGAAAATATAGAATTCAAAATAACTGTGTTATATCAAAACAGCATTAAGTAAGGTCTTACTGTACTTGTTTTTCTGTATATGATGGAATTTTATGAATGATGTAATTAAAAAATATATATTCAAAACATAATCAGAATTATATGAACTTTTGTATTTTAAATATTGTTAGAACATTAAATGATTGAATAATCAAAAACACTAACTTCCTTGTCTTCATGCAATTTCAGATTTATGTGAGTATAATGGTTTGGAAAATCACACCAAATTGAATCAATAAAAAATATAGAATTCAAAATAACTGTGTTTTATCGAAACAGCATTAAACAGAGCAGCATTAAGTAAGGTCTTACTGTACTTGTTTTTCTGTATATGATGGAATTTTATGGATGATGTAATTAAAAAATATATATTCAAAACATAATCAGAATTATATAAACTTTTGTATTTTAAATATTGTTAGAACATTAAATGATTGAATAGATTTTGGTTTTAATTATGGATAAGATTGCCTATCTTAATTATTTGAATCCATTTTCAGTCAAATTATTTAAATTTTGATATGGATCTATTTATTAATTTGCATTGCTTTAAATATCATAAATTTAATAATGAAATGCAAGTATGGAGAAAGTCAAATGACAGCTATAGGTATTATTTATTTTTTTTTAATTATTATTAAACTGTTGTAATATAATAATTAAATATAATTTTTTAAGTAATATTTTAGGATTAAGTTATTAAAAATTATAGTTATTTTATAGGAAATTGATTATGGTGATGTTGAAGAGCGCATCTATTTACGTAAGAGATTAAAATGCAAAACATTCCAGTGGTATCTTGAAAATATATATCCACAAAAATTTATTGTGGATCAAAATGTCATTGGTTTTGGAACTGTAAGAACTTATCAATTTTTTATATTCTTTATTATATTTAAAATAAAATTAATTTTACTGAAAATTAAGTTACTTAAAATCAGTTATACATACTGAATAAATTAGTGTAAGAATATTGTGGTATTATTTAGAATATATAGATAATACATTTATAAATAAAGATATGATATTATGTTTTGAATCAAAATAATTATTATATGAAATTATCAGGTTTTGTATTTTTTAATAGTATGTAGTTTTACTATTAATAATATATATTTTGAATTGAGATAAGATTTTGATATTCAAAATAATGTTAGCTAAGTACATAGTGTCTTCATTTGAAAATATTAAAGTATTCTTATTTATTGTCACTTAATGAATCATTCAAATAATATTGCCATATATTCAGTATGTTGCACCTCCATATAATGCATTCCCCTATAATGCCAATTCATATAACATAATAGAAAAACTATTTAGGTTATCATGGATACACAATAAATATCATTTGATTTTTTTTATTACAATCAATAGTTATTGAATACTTTATTAACAAAAATTGTTCAGAACAGTTTTTATTTTTGTTCTAATTCCTGAATTTTCAAATATACCACAGTCATACTGCAGTCAGAAATTAGCTACCTACTCATAGTCAATATATAACCTTTGTGGTTCATATAATGAATTTCCTATAATGTGGAGTGTATCTCTGCATTGTATGGGGGTCCACTATATATTTGTTTTAAAAATTATAAAATAATTGGAATTGTTAATAAACTACTTCTTTATTATCAGTCATAATGATCATTGTATTCTTTTTATTTTATTTCACTGTATATTTCCTAAAATTAAAAATTAAACAAGCATTAATTTATTTTTATATTTTTATCATTAGTTAAAAAAAATTATTTTTTAAATGAATGTTTCCAATTGAATTTATTTAATCAAAGTTTTATGAATAGCAATACCAAAGATATATAAGAAGCATCATTGTCAGTGAAAGAATCAGCATTTATTTTTCATCCAAGTGCAATTTAATTAAAAGTATAACTTTTGAACTTTCATTTAATTGAATATAAAAATGAAATATAAAAATGAAGCTATCATATCAAAATTAATAAAATGAAACTAATATATACTGTAAAAAACAAACATTAAAAAATCACAGCTTGTAATGCTGCTATTATTATTTTTAATCATTTTGACTTGTTGTTATGACTATTAAACATTCTCTCTCTACAAAATGCAACCAAAGCTGCATTCAAATTATAGACGATAGGTATAAAAAGTTACAAGCATAAAAGAATGCAAATATATAGAAGATATGCTACATGATTCAACATAAATGAACAAATTCCTTGAAATATGAATATTATTGTGTTTTATAAGAAAATGCTTGGCATGCTGAATTTGCCTGGGCAATATTTAAATGAGTCTTACCTTTAAAGTCCAGCTTGAAACTGCTCCTTCATCTTTAATTTTCTTTTAAGGTTCAATAAGCTAGTTTGGATTTTGTTTTATATTAATTTAGGACCTAGTTGTTAATTTAATAAAAATCTTGCAGAAATAATATTTAATAATGATAAAAGTATTAAATTCTTAAATGTAAAAATCAGATTGATTTGATAAAAATTTTCAATTTTAAAGTGAAAATTATTTTCATGAAATATGCTAGATTTTATTGAGTTTATTTTGTAAATCTAATTATTTTCATTAAAAAAAATGAATTTCATTATACTTCACTAAATTTGATATAATAATATATTTTATTTTAAAGGTAAGAAATCCAGTAACAAATTTATGCCTAGATACTTTAAATCGTGATGAAGACTATCCACATGCTGTTGGTCTATTTATGTGTAAAAGCCAGGATGGAGTTGTAATGAATCAGGTGAGAAATGCTTATACATACAATATAAAATACATTCAATAAATTATAATTTTATGAAATGCTTACTTTTCCCACTAAGTTTATTTTTTAACTAGAAATAGATCAACATAGCACTAGTTAGCAGACAAAAATATTTCACAATTTATTTAATTTTTGTAACGTTTTCGGTACATCCATCCTCAGTACACTACAAATTATAGAACATTTTCAAAAACTCAATATGTATTGTGAAATTGTTTGAAAAACATGAATAGTTTGTTTAATTTGTGTAATAAAAACATTATACAAATTAAATAAACTGCAAAATATTTTTATCTGCTAACTAGTGTGAGTGTTGATTTATTTCTAGTTAACTAGAGGGAAAAAAGCAGTAATCATTAGATTTTTATTTTATAAATCAAGTTTTTTAACAAGTTTATTTCTTAATATCTTATTTTAGTTATTTTCACTTTCAAATAATTTTGAATTGAGGAGAGAAGAGAATTGTGCTGAAGTAAATTACCAACCACAGAAAAGACAGATGAAAGTTATGATGATTAAATGTCATGGAAGACGAGAAAATCAAGAATGGCAACATGTGAAAGTATGCTTAAATTAGAATATTTAATGATACAAAAAAAAATTATTATTATTCAGAAATCTACATTTGCTGAAGTAAATTACCAACCACAGAAAAGACAGATGAAAGTTATGATGATTAAATGTCACGGAAGACGAGAAAATCAAGAATGGCAACACGTGAAAGTATGCTTAAATTAGAATATTTAATGATACAAAAAAAATTATTATTATTCAGAAATCTACATTTTCAGTAAAACATGAGGCATCAACTTTTTATTATTCATTTGCATATAATTTTCAAAACTCATTTCAATAACAAAGTAAAAAGAAAGATTATAGTAATTAAAAATTGATATGCAAGCTAAATGTCGTGAAATATAGATTTATTTATGATGATTTTTTATAGATTTTATTAATATTTTATTATTGTTAATTTGTTATTTTCTGCATTTTAAAAATACATCTTTTTCTCCATAAATTCTGAATGTGATATTATAAATACAGGTAGTCCTTGACTTATGATGGGTTCCATTCCAATGTCTCCATCATAAGTCAATTCTAAAGTAAGTCGAGGACATTTTGATTCTTGATTTGTTACAAGGGGTTCCATTCCAATGTCTTTATCATAAATCAAGGATTTTTTTTAATTCCTGATTTGTTTGATTTCTATTTGAATATTTTCATAAATTAGGTTTCTATTTAACTTAAAATGGTTAAAAATGTATAAATTTATATAAACATTTATAAATTATTTATTAGCACATATACAATTAAATACATAAATACAAAATTTAAGAAAGAAAAATTTAAGAATTTTAAAAAAATTTTTCATCAGTTGTATTTATTTCTTTTACTGGGCCTGATAGGTTTACGACTAGATACAAAAATTGCAATGAAGAAACGAACACTTCAACTGCTGATCAGCAACTAACATGCCAAAGACTATGATAAGTTAGAAGTGGATGAATCACACACATTGCACATTGTTAAAAGGCTTTGCTTGCCCACTAATGCAATGCTGTGGTGCATATACGAAAGCATTGCGATATATGTATGTATATGCAGGTGACAAAGTTGATAATTAGAGAATTTTTAATAATAATTTTTGGCTGTTGCAATTGCAAATCTACCTATATTATAATCAAATCCAATTGTTAAAAGGCTTTGCTTGCCCACTAATGCAATGCTGTGGTGCATATACGAAAGCATTGTGATATATGTATGTATATGCAGGTGACAAAGTTGAAAATTAGAGAATTTTTAATAATAATTTTTGGCCGTTGCAATTGCAAATCTACCTATATTATAATCAAATCCGTGATCTATTCCAAAATATAAGCTATAGATTTGATTGTAATTTTATTCCAATCATTTTTTCTTATTAGTACACTTTACCTTTCACTTTTAATGAACTGAAAATGTGTACTATTTCCTGTATTTTCCTGTTGCATTTCTTCTTTATTATTTCATAACCTTTTCAAGATATTCCAATCATTTTTTCTTATTAGTACACTTTACCTTTCACTTTTAATGAACTGAAAATGTATACTATTTCCTGTTGCATTTCTTTTATTATTTCATAACCTTTTCAAGATGTACATTATGGATCTGGTTCTGGATTCTCTGAAAGAAAAACCAGAGCATTTATATATAGCTACACAGAAGAGCTATTAAAATCAGATGCAGTTATAACATAAAATTTTAGCAAGTTTTTATATTGAATTCTAGAATTTTGCTTGTTTAAAAGTTTAATTATTAGAGTATGAAGAAGTAAAAAATGATTCTCCTCATAATGTTATGTTGGCTGCAAAAATTATTGAGTCTTTTTTTTTTATTACATTCAAGATATATAGATATTGTTAGATGTAAATCATTTCCAATTTTTTTATTCAGAAATATGCAATTAAAGAAATTTTACTTTTAGTAAGTTTCTAATTATTTCAAAGCACTTTTAAGCAGACCAAGATAACTTTACAAATAACTTTAATATGAGAAATATTTTCAGCTTTTTAAGCCATTCTCAACCCTTACATTAAGTTCAAATTATAGAACGAATAATGTTAAAACAGAATATTATAAGACGCTATAATTCTAGAACAGAGAATAAAAATTTAAATACTTAAGATCATAGACTTTCTTACTTTTTAAACAATTCTTTTGGAAAATTATGCAAAAATAAAGATAAAATAAGTAAAAATAAAAGAAAAATTATGCTTAAGTTCAAAAATGCATAGACTTTCTTACTTTTTAAACAATTCTTTTGGAAAATTATGCAAAAATAAAGATAAGCATAATTTTTCTTTTATTTTTACTTATTTTAAGTTCAAAAATTTACAATTACATTTGTGCTGAAAAAATTATTTATCATCATTATATTGGAGAATGTGTCCCCTAAAGCACACTTCCATGCTTTTGAGATACTATTCGTTTGTCTATCATTTATTATTGCCCCTTGTTTACTCCCTTTGTATATCTGTACTTCTTCCTTCCACTGTTTACAGCTCATTTATGTCATTCAGCTGTTTTAACACTCTACTGCCATCCCATTCTATCCTATATCATTTTGAAATAATTAGAAACTTAGTTAGACACTGAAGAAAGCAGTGAGTTTTAAGTTTTACTTTTAGGCAAATGTTTTTTAAAGTGAATTTTTTTTTGATATGTGATCTATTACAAATATTTTAGGAAACATTAATTGAATTGAAATAAAACAGCTAATTGAAGATCTGATATTCTTTTTTGATTGACATTATAATAAAACCATTAATGATATTACCATCTTATAAGATTGCCATAATTGAACACCCTCTTTACAAATTTGAAAGACTATGAAATGAAAAGGAAGAAATGAATATGTAAGAACAAGTACATATTTTCAGAACTTCATTAAAGTGAAATGTAAAATGCAGTAATAAGGAAAGATTACTAGAAGAAATTACAAGCAGAGATTGTCTATTGCTTGCCCCTGAATATACAGCCATTCCCTGACTTATATAAATAATTGGGATAAAAATCCTTTATGTAACTTGAATTTTGCAAAAGATTGAAAAAATAATTTTTTAACAAAAATTTTGAATTAGAAATTCCCAGGATTAGGTGTATTACAATGATTTCATCTATCTATACATTATGGCACAATTAACTAAAAGGGCATCAACACCACATATAAAATGATATCATATATATAAGATCAACAAACAATATACAAAAACATAAATAAATAAAGTTTTTAATAACTTAAATGAATATATTAATACTTTTAACCTATAAATACAATATATGTTTATGTTCCATATCTGAAAAAAGTTATGAAAATTTGACTTTATGTAAGTCAAATATTATGTAAGTTGAGGAGAGATTGTACTGTAAACCTTCTTATGAGCACACTAATAGGGAGACTGAGGGTCAGAAATGCTGATTGTATAATCCAGTAGATCTCCTACTTACCCAATTATTTAATCCCAAAAACATCCACATAAATTAGAAACAGTATAAGTCCAACAATGTTTAAATTCAATATATACAAATGAGAAAACAGAATAATCAAATGAAATTTATGAGCCTATTTTAACTATAGATGAGAAAATTTAAGGTCATAAGTAATATTTTTGCAAAAATACAAATTGTTTAATGAATTTTGCATTAATATTTTATGGAAATTATTAAAAGACTTATGTATTCTGCATGTCTCTGAAACTGGATAAGTCAAAACTGTGTAAGTCGGGGATCTATTGTATATGAATACACTGATTGGTAAATGAGTAAATAGATAAAATTTATAAGCAATAAATATAAAAATTTAAGGACATAAGTGATACTTTTTCAAAAAAAATAGTTTTAATGAAATTTTTTATTATTAATTTATGGAAATTCAACTCAAATAAAGGACAAGCATATCTGCATATCTCTGAAACTATGGAACTTGAAATCACACAAATAGAGAATCAATTGTATTTCCAAATTATATATAAAAATAGTCTAAAAAGTTACCAAAACTGTAATACAATACTATATATAATTTATAAATAATATTAATACATACACATGATACAGATATAATTAACATAGTAGTGAATGTAAATAAATGATTATAAAGGAGATAAAAGAAAATATTTAAAATCTGCAATGGAAATATTTGAAATGTCAGATTTTTGTCAGTATTTTCAAAAGAGATTTAATTTAAAATCTGCAATGGAAATATTTGAAATGTCAGATTTTTGTCAGTATTTTCAAAATATGCATATAAGAGATTCGTTTATAAGATGGTTTATAATACTTTCATATATCAAAAATGAGACACTTACTATTGCATTAAATAAATTCATATTCATGAATAATAATTTTATTAAATGAGACAAAAGATAAAATCATTATTTTTATTTATTCCCATGATTTGATTATATACAGGTATTCCCTGACATATATATCTGATCTCTGTAAATCTGAATTTATATAAGTTTAAAAAAATTTTTTTTCTTTTTCAGCATATATAGAGCATAAACATTTATTCTATTTGCAAGTTTCAAGTCTGAACATGTTGATTTACAATATTTAAACGTTCATGTTAATTGATTTAACAAAACTTTATAATGATTTAGCTTATATTTTGTATATTGCTTGTTGATCTTAAATATTATATTACTAATAGGATATTGTTCCATGCAGCATTGTCTCCCTTTCAGTCAAAGAACAATATGACATTATATCATGATAGAGTAAGACCCCACTTAATACTACTACGTTTAATGCTGTTTCGATATAATGCAGTTTTTTTTTAATTCTATATTTTTATTGATTCGTGGTTTTTAACAGATATTCTTACATAAAATCTGAAATCTCAGGAATTTGTTGCATTGATACTTCTATATCGTCTCACAGTGTGTTTGATATCAGTGCAGTGCAGTACATACCAAAGTCTGCGGTCAGAGTTCATATTTATGATCGGTCATCAATGTTATTTTACACTAGCGGTGAGTTCATATTTATGATCTGTCATCAATGTTATTTTACAGTAATAAAAATAACCAGAGTTCATATTGATCAGTCATCAATGTTATTTTACAGTAATAAAAATAACAATTATCCCGTTTTAGTTTTAACCTGAATGTTGCCAATTTAAACTATAGCTTAACTGAAATTGGAACATTTTTCTTTCATCAATATTTTTTCATTGTTTCTAGTTTACTGCAAACTGATTACTGCTTTTTGTTCTTAAAATTTTTTATATTCTAATTTTAAGAATTTTTCATGAATGATTTATGAATACAAATCGATATTAGTAATAAAAAATATCTATAATTAATGTAATACAATAATAATAATACATGTTACAAAATAAAATTTAAAAAATGTTATGTATATATTTTTTATTCATTGTCCTGTTTCACCTATCTTCATTATTTATGTGTTAAAATGACTTTGTTTAATGCTGTTTCATTTAGCGCTTTATTTCCTTGGAATGTATCCCCTGCATTAAACGGGGTCTTACTGTAGGTACAATCAATTAGTTCACTAGCTCTGGTAGTTTTTGCTTCGAAATTGTTATGAAAAAATTTTTCTGATTTCTGCAAAATTCGTTATGTAAAAAACCTTCAGTTACAATTATTTGTATAAGTCAGCGAATACCTCTATTTGTTAAAATAAAAACTTATAAACAATAAACTTTTAGTTTTTATTAAAATTCTACACAGGATATAGATGATAAAGCATCAGCAATTTCATCCTAATAAATTAGTTGAATTTAATAAAGAAATTCTCTTAAAATTTATTGTATATAAGTTTTTATTTTAAATGTGATTCTCATACAGAATTTTATTTTTGTTTTATTGTTTTCCTTGTACATTTGTTTTTTTTTTTACACCTTAAAAACAAATTAATTAAGAAACCAAAATTTTGAATATTTAATGAATACAAGTTTAAATAGAACTAAATTTACAAACAGTTTTTTCAATATATATACCAATGATGATTGTACATTCTAAGCATTTTATATAAAAATTGTTTAGGAATTTTTATTCTCTTTTTCATACTATATCTTGTATTAAGATGTAATTCTTTTGTATTTAAAATAGAACTAAATAAAAAAAATATTTTTGATTATAAGTAATCAAAAATAATATTTCACTAGTTACAATAAAAAAATTATTCTGATAATTTTTATGTAATAAAATAGTAATTTATCTCTTCTTCTTCAGCCCATAGTCCATTTAAGTTACTATATCTTGTATTAAGATGTAATTCTTTTGTATTTAAAATAGAACTAAATAAAAAAAAATATTTTTGATTATAAGTAATCAAAAATATTATTTCACTAGTTACAATAAAAAGAATTATTCTGATAATTTTTATGTAATAAAATAGTAATTTATCTCTTCTTCTTCAGCCCATAGTCCAGTTAAGTTCATTGGGGCAATTCATAAGAAATATTCACAAGATCCCTCCATCCATCTCTATCCACATATCAATGTTTTAATTCCTTAAGTGATGAGTGCATCCATTTTTTCATATTATCAATCCAATTAATTCTTGGTTTTCCTCTCCTTCTTTAGCCTGAAGTATGTTCTTCCTTCTAATGTGTCCAAAGCCACTGAGGCTATCTTCTTCTAATTCTTTTAATTATGTTTTCCCTCAAACTTAACCAGTTGATATAGAAGGGTTTAGCAGTTAGTAATAGAATCTAATTATAATATGTTTTCCCCAAAGACATTTTCTGAAAACCTGGATCCTCCTTCTTATCTTTTCATTTATAATTTGATTATTATATGAAATTTTAAGAAATGAAAAGAATATGTGATATTTTAATAATGAAATGAAAGAGGATTCTTTGCCTTCGAAAGGAGAAGCTATATTTGGAAAATATCTTATTTTGAAGGCAAGGAGTCTTTTTTCTTGATATAAAACATTACCAAGATATGTAAATTGCTGAACTTCCTTCAATTCTTTTTATCATTCTTGATTTTATCTTTATGGCAAGTTTTTCGTTATTGAAGTCAGTAATAGTCAATATAAGTTTGATTTTTGATTAGTTATTGTGAGGCTATATTTCTTAAAAGTCTGATAAAGATTTTTATGATATATTGAGGGTTGAATTTGGTTTCTGCTAGATCAGTGTTTCCCAACCAGTGTGTAGCGAGCGTCCCTCAAGTCCAACCAGTGTTGCAAGAATATTGACATTTTTAATAATAATTAATAAATTAATGTGAGACTAAAAAATATGTAAGTTTAATTAAAATTCAATCCTTAAAATGGATAAGTTTTTAATTAAGAAAGAACCAGAAAGTAAAAATAAAAACTAATAATGACAATGGCACTGAAGCATCTTCTACTAAAAAGACAAAAATTGTAAATAGAAATTATGACGACCTAATAATGACAATGGCACTGAAGCAGCTTCTACTAAAAAGACAAAAATTGTAAATAGAAATTATGACAAAAAATACATAGCATTGGGATTTTCATGGATTGCAGATAAATGCTGTCCTATACCAATTTGCGTTGTTCGTAATGAAAAACTTTCTAATGCTTCTTTGATTCCTAATAAATTACAATGTCATTTAGCTAAAAAACATCCAAATTTAATAACAGTGTCCTGATTATTCCAAAAGATTATTAAAATCATCAAACGAACAAGCACAGTCATTTACAAATAGCATTTTGGATACAAATTTCAACAGAATTTCCAAATATATCAGTGAAGGCTTTGAAAGTTTTATTTTTTTTTTTCTACTTCATATTTATGCGAATTAGCATATTCGTCAATGATGGAAATTAAAAACAAAAAGCATGAGAGACTACTTTCCGTAGAAGAGGAACTAAGAGTTTGTCAGTCTACAATTCGTCTGCGAATTTAAGATGTTATACGAAAAACAACAAGCACAAATATTACATTAGCTCTAATGTAATTTTACTATTTGACTCTTACTACTTTAAAATTTAAAATTTAATTTTTATGTTTAAATATGTTTCTTTTCTATTATGATTTTTTTTTAAATTGAAAATCGTTTTCTGTCTTTTATGTTGTAAAATAATTGAATTATTACGTTGCATTTATATGACTATTTACATGAGTTATTAGACATTATGTTTATCTTGCTATAAAGATTTATGTGTGAAAAGTTTTTTATCTTTTGTCCTGATTTCTGGTGTGTCGTACAAATCTGCTCAACTCTGAAGTGTGTCACTGATATAAAACGGTTAGGAAACACTGTGCTAGATTATCATCATTTGCAAATTTCAGATTATTTATTCTTATTCCTGCTATTGTGACATATATTTCTCAGTTTTTCAGTACTTCATTAACTACAAACTCAAAACATCAGTTAAATAAGAGTGGCAATAATTTGCATCCTGGCCTTATTTTTCATTTTTTTGAAAATTGGTCATTATATTTGCCTTTTATTTCAACTATCAACTCTGTTGATGAATATAAAGAATTAATTAGACAAATTATTTTATTTTTCATTCCCTAATGTTGTGAATTTTCCAGTTCTTCATGCCAAACAGAGTCTTTTGTTGATCTGTGAAGTATTCAATATATTTCTCAACAAATTATGTGTATGGTTGCAAAGTCGCGGATTAGAACGACTAGTAATACTAATAATTATAACTAAACCTAACGGTTCTCACGACTCTGCAAATTCCAGAGTTCGGCCTGAGCTCAGGTCTTCTAGCGACTCTGCAAATTCCAGAGTTCGGCCTGAGCTCAGGTCTTTTTCTAAGTTCTAACTTAATACTAAGTAATTATAAAACAATCTAACAACGTAACGTCTAACTGACGAAACGAAACTAAATATCGGAACTTACACTGAAAGTACCGATTAAGTGTTAGCAGTAAAAAGAACAAAAAAACGATGTTAGAACTTACAATAATAAATTGAAGAGAATACTTAAAATAGTTAGATAATTAGAAAATATAAATTTATTAGACTCAAAAACTTACAAAATGTTAATAAA
>AYEL01089817.1:0-23924 GCA_000484575.1 Olivierus martensii | reverse complement strand
TTCAATATTAAAATAAGTAAATATTTTAAAATGTCAAAATATTAAATATTAAAATAGTTAGTTATAATTTCTGTTTTTTTTTCATTTGTGGCTTATAGTTTAGTTATAATAACTGTATATTATTAAATATTTTTTATTTTAATATATATAACATTTAATCAATAATTGAATTTTGTTTTAAGTAAAATATTTAATTAAATGAATATGATCTGTTTATTTAAAGAATTGTTTACTCTAGTTTTTGTTTTATAGAATTTATTTTTCTGTATTTTTTGTTTATACTATAACTGATAATTATTGCTTAACACACTTTAAGATTAAATGTATATTTCATTTATAGATCAGTATTTAATAATTTATTTTTCAAAAAAATTTTTGCAGGATAACCAAACAAGTTTAGAACAAATAACAGATCATTGTATAAATGGACTCAATAAGGTATGTTTTATAATGTGAAATTATATTAATGTAGAATTATTGATAATCAATTTTATATTCTAATAACTTTTTGCTGGATATTCCAAATTAACTTGGGATAATTCAATATTAATTTTCTGGACCTCATAGTTAATATATATTTTTTTAAATTTATTTTGAATATTATTTTAAAATCTTATAAAAAAGTAGCATGACTGTTAAAAAAAAATGTTCAAAATAGATATTATTATTTTTGTTTTTAAGTGTAGCAATATGCAGTATTTATTGTTTAAAAGAATTTTCAAATTTATAAAAAGTATTACAAATAATTATGTGAATGAAGTAAGAACAAATTAATAAATATGAAATATTAATAAAAATGACAATATTTAAGTGAATTCATGTAAATTTTTTAATAATTATATGATGTAACTTCATTCAGCAGAAGTTATGTAACTCATGATTTTTTATAAACAATTTATAAAATTTTGGCTGAATTTTTTTCATTTGTGGCTCATTTTGTTCAGAAGATATGTCGCTGTCTGAAAATATCTATTATTTCATTGAATGGTTAAAATTTCATATAAAAATATTGTTTTTCTGCAATCTTGTATACATATTGAAAAGTTACAAAAAAAATAAAATTCAAAAAAATGCTTACATTATTAGAAAAAGAACAAATACAATAAATTTTGAAAATAAATTTTTAACTCAGGTAACTTCTCACACTAGACTAAGCTCCTTAGGAACCACTTTGTTTACTGATTTTACAAGCTGTCTTCTTTTTTCTTAAATGGTAAAAGTTTCTGTGAGTTTCCCTTTAATTGGGTTAGGATCAGGGAATATTAGCTTGGTATCATCTCTTTTCATTTCCAATTCTGTTAGGTTTGCTCATTGTGCTAGTACAGTAGTGTTTAAACCATTGTTTATGTCAAATTTGTGTTCTGGGATTCTTTTTGTGATTGATCTTGCCATATAACCTATGTAAACGTGATCTTGGTCTGTATCTACGTCATGAAACAGGATTTGGTAGACCCTTGGTAATTTGTCTCGATCTAGTTTATCCTTATCTTTTCTGATTATATTAAAAAGGTTGTTCCTTCTACTAAATGTCAGTTTAAAGCCTGTTTCTTATTCCAGTTTCAATAGGATTGATGTCCAAACTTATTGACTTTCTATTTTCCTTAGAGTCCGATGTTGGAGATTTTTTCTATGTTGTATTTCCTTTCCTAGTTTCTTTATAACGCTTATTCGGTAACTGTGTTTCTGTGCTTGTTCTGCAATCCAATCAAGTTCTGTGTTGGCTTTCTCTTGTGTAGAGCAGTGTGTTAAAATTCTATTAAGTAGTGCTCTAAAGGCTGCAAGTTTGTATGTTCGTTCGAATTTGCCTTGATAAAAATTGGTTTGTACATATTTTTTCTAAAAATTGATATTTCGTATTCTGCTTTCTTGATTTTAATTTTTAAGTCTAGATAGTTAATTTCTTCTTCATTACTCCTTTGTTTTTCAAGATATAATCCAAGTGTCATGTCAATTAACAGGCTAGCTATATCGATTTTGGAGTCTCATTTTTCTCTAATGATAAGGACATCATCTAAATATCTTTTGTATATTTTATAATGTTCACAAAACGGTGGTAAAACCAACATTTTCTTTAGCTCTGATTATTAGTTCTGCTAAGACCCTTGCAAGGGGACTGCCTATAGCAGCGGTGGCCAACCATTTTGAAAGCAAGTGCGCAACGAAAAATTTTTACAGTGCGGTGGGCGCCTGACCTTTCTTTTAGGTGGTAGCAAATAGAATAGAGAAATATATTAGCGTTACAATAATATAATAAAATCATTATAGTTCATGGTACATAAATGGTAAATAATAAGTAACAAAAATATTTCACATATATAAAATATATAAACATAAAAGTTTATAAAAAATTCTTTTAAAGAAGGTATCTTCTTCTTTAATGATACTGTATGTCTTCATACAATTTTTCAAAATCATGACTGTAATTTGATAGTGCTATTTAAGAATAGCAATCATTCAAGTTTTCATCCCTAAGATGTTGAAGAAAACGTGGCTTCACTTAGATAAGTCAATCCAAAAAAGATTTAAGCTTCAGTACACAATTTTTTAATATTGTTGTTCCTTCTACTAAATGTCAGTTTAAAGCCTGTTTCTTATTCCAGTTTCAATAGGATGAACTTATTGACTTTCTATTTTCCTTAGAGTCCGATGTTGGAGATTATTTCTATGTTGTATTTCCTTCCATAAAATCATTACTTAATTTAGTTAGATAATTAATGTATATTCGGGAATCTAATTGATTTTCTAGAAATATTTTTGACATTTGAGGAAAATGCGCCAAGGATTTTTTTTTTGAAAATGTGAACTCCAAAGGGTTAATTTACCTTTAAATCCTTTAATACACTTACCATAGCTACCAAATTTTTATTTTCACCATGAAGTTCAGGAGTTAGCTGATTTAATTTCTGAGAAATGTCAGCTAAAATAGCTAAATCACCTAGCCAATTAGGATTTTCAAGAGTACTATAAATTTTCCCTTTTTGTTCAAGAAATGCTTTTATTTCAACAATCAAATTAAGAAAACATTCTAATACTTTGCCTTTGCTAAGCCACCTCACTTCTGTATAAGTTAAAAACAATGGCCGTTTAATTGATCCTGCTTCAGACATGTTAAGTAGAATTCTTTTTTTCATTATAAATAAGTATTTTTATCCAAAAATAACTTTAATAAATTTGTGAATTATTGGAAACAACTATTCAACAGATAATGCATACAATTAAGTTGTTAATATCAATTTACAAGCATAATATATTGTTGCGTCGTCGTCGTATGTACAAGCACAAATGCGAATGATGCAAACCAAGTCCGCATGAGCCTTTTCCCACACAGCCCGCCAATGGAGCGTGACAACTGCTGTCGGTAGATCAAAGGTTTTTGTGCTAAATCTGGACATATTTAAAAACATTTGACTACATTTTTTAGTTATTTATTTATTTTTTATAATTTTGTAAATTATAATCTCGTTCAGTAGATAGAAACGTTATTTTAGTAGATTTGCAATAAACTCAAACTAATAAAAAGATGGAAATGAAATTATTATTATTTATTTTAAAATTATTTTAATATAATTAAGAAAAGTTAAAAAATTATATTTTTAAATTAATTTTTTGGAAATCTTCCCGTGGGCACATTTGCGCCCGCAGGCACGGGGTTGGCCACCACTGGCCTATAGGTACTCCTCAACGTTGAATGTAGTATTTCCCATTAAATTTGAAGTATGATTGGTGGAGTAGAACATAACAAATGTCTTTAAGTGTGCTGGGATGGCACTGGTCAATCAGAATGTGTTACAATAGGAACTTGTATAATTAAGTCATTGTTGGTTCTAGTTTTATTGAAGGATAGAGGGTCTTGAAATCGTAAACTTGCAGTTGTTCTTCTGGTAGAGGCTCTACTTCCATGAGTTTATGTATTAGCTCTGTTGAGGAATGGAGTGCTGGTTTATAGTCCTTCATTCTCTCTAAGCACCATTGGGTTAGTTGTTTTTCCAATTCGTAAGTTGGTGATGATTGTTTTGTGAAGAGGTTAACTCTGACCTATCCTGGTTGTTATTTTATTATGCTCTTTTATTATTTATTATTATTTTCATTATTATTTAACATGTTATATTTTAGTTTAAGAATTAACTTACTTCCACATTCTTCAGCTGAGTATTTAGCAATCACATGTTACCAAACAGATATCCATCTTCCGAACAAGCTTTCTCGACTATTGATGTTATCTAATCTAAATAAGTTTATCATTGATTCGATATGAGAAAATAAGAATGATCTCTATTGATGTTTTGTTCGGTTTATAATTAAATTGTAAAGAGGATGACATGAATTTATTACTGTGTAAACTAAGAAAAGTTAAATTGTTTCATGACATTATGCAAATGAGCCGAGATTGGGATTGTATGTCAAGGTATAAAAATGTGTGCAACCAATGCCACGATGAGATGTTGGTATCAAAGTGAAACTGGTTGAGTGACATTTGAATTCTTGTAAAGATCTACAATTGCTTGAAGTTTTGTATCAGTGGTGGAGGTATTAGACATTAAGTAATATTTAAGGTTATTTATTGTGAATAATTGGAATTTTTGATATTTGATTTGGATTAAATAAGTTTTATTGATTATTTGATTGTTGCTTTATTATTGTTTAAATAAAGCTTTAATTAATACTTTTGTAAGTATTTTGAGTCTAATAAATTTATTTTTTTGTTATTTAACTTGTTCTGAGAATTTATTCAATTTATTAGTATAAATTTCTAGCATCGTTTTGTCATTTAGATCTAACACTTATTCGTTACTTCTAGTTATAAGTTTCCGGTTGTTTTTGCCGATTAGACGTTAAGTTCTGAGATTGTTTTTGATTTGATTATATTTAATTTAGAAAGTAGTAAAAAGACCTGAGCTCAGGCCGAACTCTGGATTTGCAGAGTCGTTAGAACATTAGGTTTAGTTTATAATTAATATTCCTGGTATTTGTTAGAATTTGCGACTTTGCAGTTTTTCAACCACATGTCGAACTTCTATGGGGAATTTGTCTTTTAATAAAGACAAACAGTTGTGGTGATTGTGGTGACATCATCATGGTACCTTTTAGGAAATTGGGAGTGGTTTTTTGTTTCAAAGTCCTAGTTACCTTCTTGTAGATTTTAAATGTTTGTGTTTTCATTAAGGAGTTTGCAATTAATGTCAACAATAAAGTCTTGTAGGAAGGTGTTATATGTTTCTTGTTTGAGAATCACCATCATCTTTGTTTTGTCGTCTCTAGCAAAGGTTAAGTTGTTATTTGCGAGCCAATTGATTGTAAAATTTATTTTTGCTTTCTATTTTACAATTCTTCATAAAATGGACCATCTGCCATCTGATGTCTTCTGCTACCATATCTGGGCAGGAACTTATTAAAGGTTCTACTTGGATTGCTATCTTTTTCCAGTTAGGGATATTCTCTATGAGGGCATTGGAGCCCCCACAACAAAACTTCGTGTGCAGTAGATGGTACTTGTATATTGTCTAGTACTACGTATGTTTTTGCTGGTAGTTCGTTGCATTTACATACTTGTTTGTGGAGGATCTATTTCAGTTTCTTGATTTTAAGTTTCTTGTGTTTACATCATATAAACAATGCCTATTGTGTATCCACAATATGCATTGGGTTTAAATAAGATGTATTTATATTAAATGGTTTGCATAATTCCTGCTAAATAATAGTAACATTTGTATAGTTATCGTGACAACTATAATGTGTATTTTAAGAAGTCCGTTTTTTGTTCTGTTTTTGTTCTTTTTAATGTCTGTTCTTTTTTGATTTGGAAGTTTTATAATTGGAATGCTACTTGAAAATGGTGAATAAACTGAAAACGTTTGTAGCAAAAGTTTAATAAAAAGTATATCTTACTGCTATAAGTGCTTGTATAGTTTGTTTAGTCTTTCTTCTTAAATTATGTTTTATAAAATTGTCTCTTTAAAATATTTTGAATCAAGATTGGGTAATAACTAAAATCGGATTAGTGCGGGTTTGAATAATGCAGTTTTGATTAGTGTGCAAAAAAATTTGAAACTATCCCTTAATATATGCAGTGCCAAATTTGATTAGTGTGCTTCAACAAATGCAATTTTTTTATTTTTATTTTTTATTTTGTTGAGACTATCCCTTAATATATGCAGTGCCAAATTTGATTAGTGTGCTTCAACAAATGCAATATTTTTTTTTTTTTTGCAAATCCTCTGAAGCATTGGCAACTGAATCTCAGGGATTGTAGTCTAGATGATTAGAGCACAGCAATAAATTTATTTATTTTTAATTTTGTTAATATTTTTTAATTAATTAATTAATTTATTTTTAATTCTGTTAATATTACAACTTTCGTCATCTGATTGTTATATTTCAAATTTGTTCGTAATTTTATTTATTAATAAATTTAGCATGAATGGCAACTACCTAATAATAGCCATTACAATATTATCCATATATAGCCAGCCTTGCTTTCAGTTCCTCTCTGGTACCAACTTTTGTCATCTAATTGTTATATTTTAAATTCGTTCATAATTTTCTTTATTAATAAATGTAACATGAATGGTAACTACCTAATTATAGCCATTACAATATGAATATTATATAGCCAGTTTTGCCTTCAGCTCCTCTCCAGTACTCGATGTCTATGGACATGTAATTATTTTTTTACAAAATTTATGCAATTTTGTAAAAAATAAATTTTAATGCTTACTATAAATTTTTAAATACCTATACATATTCCTCAATGATTTAAGGTGCATGTAATGCAATATGGATACGTTTTGAAAGCCTTCAGCTCCTCTCCAGTACTCGATGTCTATGGACATGTAATTATTTTTTTACAAAATTGCATATTTTAATTTTTACTATAAATTTTTAAATACCTATACATATTCCTCAATGATTTAAAATACACATAATACAAAGATAAAATAATGATGATGATGATGATATCGAAAACGTTTTTGTTCTTGTTCTACAATAAACTACGATGTTTTTCCACTGCTTAATGTGTTGTTATTTTAAACTTGGTTAAACTTAATACACATAATGCAATATAAATACGTTTTGAGAGAGGAAAAAATATGTTTATAATTTTGATATTTTCCTGGATTCATTATAATTATTCCCATTGGTTTTTAGTTTTAATTAGTGCAGTTTTGATATATGCAGTATATTGCAAGGATTTATTAACTGTGCTAATCAAGGGATTCTTGTATATAGAAAAAATTATAATGAAGAGATGATAAATGGAAAAATTAATTTGATTCAGTCATGTAGAAAAAATAATGATCAAAATGAAGCAAATTTTTTCTTTTAATAACTAAAACACACAAAAGAAAACAAATATAGATAAGTTCTTTAGTTAAAATTGCTAAAATTTTTCAAAAGAGATTAATAGATGGAAAACTTAAAACTTATACTTTATATAATCTAATTATATATATAAACCATTTTTCTGAAAAGTTTTCATGAAAATTATTACAACAACATTATTAAATTATAAATCCAAAATTGTCTATTTTAGATTGACAAGAATACATATGATAATTTGAATGCAGAGATAGAAAAAGTCCTTGAAGCAGTAAATAATTCTCAAATGAAAGAAGTTAAAGGTTTAGGAGAACGTCTCATGGGTTTAGAAACCTTAATGTGTTCTGCTAAACAGCGTGAAAATGAACAAGCAGATTTAGCACAGGTATTATTATAATTTTAAAAGATTTGTGTGATTATTTTATAATTTTATATTTTAAAAATGCTTATTTTGTAATATACTTGAAGAAAAATTTTCTTTGTATTGAACAGAAAAGTTAAAATTAGCCCTAAAGTATTAAATTTTTATTTAATTTTTTTTAGACGATATAGTTTTTAAGTTTATAACCACTAGGAATAAATTTAAATATACAGTACTTATTTTGACTTCCATTTTGAATCTCTATGCAATAGAGAAATGCACAATACAAAAATGTATAAAGAATATTTCATTGCAATCATTAGAGTAATAATCAATCAGTGCATAGTAATTACTAAAAACAAAGCATTGGTAAAATGATATATTCAAATGCCTTGGAATTCATTTGTATTCTCAACTGATAAAATTGTAATTAAAATTTAAAAGAATTTCAAAACATTCCAATTATTAAAAATTATACATTATACAGTGGACTCTCAATTTTACAAATTTGTATGGATTCCCAAAATAAGTTCATAAAATCAAAAGTTTATAAATGAGAATGGCATTTAAAAATCTGAAAAATGCAATTTGCAGTCAGTTTTAATTTCTAAATTAGAAGAGATTCCACAAATATCCAGGCTTAATTTTGGATTAGAGATCTTAGATCCAAAAGAGATTCCAAAAAAATCACTAATTTTTGTTTGTTTCGTAATAACATTTCAATAACCTACAGTCGACTCTGCTTAATTGGGACACATTGAGACTAATCTGTTTTGGCCCAATTAAGCTGCTGCCCCAATTAAATGAACTAATAATAAATTCAATATAAAATATGTTAATATGTAGGAAATAAATAAGTAGGTAAAAAAATAATAATTAAATACCTATTTAATGCTTTATTAAAACCAAATACAGAAAATATTTGTACTATAAATAATGAAGAAAAAATAATACATATATGATAAATTTTACAATTTCAAATTTTCTGCAAACATGTATCAAGTGTAGTCTGTCTTTTGTCTTTTTGATTTTGGTATACAAGTTATATCAATGAGTCTACAATGGCTTGTATTAAATGGCTGGCTTTTAATTTTATCCAGTAAAGCAATTTTACTTAAAAGTGTGAAATCATTTCTTGGCATCTTGGCAAAGATTTAAAAATTTTAAATAAAATCAACACTGTAAATGAATATCGCTAGGTACAGTAATGGTTGACTCTTAAGCAGACACATATTTGCCAGATGCACAATGATAGATAAATGATTTGAATTATGTTAGTGTTACCAAATATTAATGTATGTAGTGGTTGACATTACTTCCAAAAATCCCTAAAATATGTCAAAAATTGCTAAATTCCTTTTCTGCTACTGTCCTAATTAAGCATAAATTATGTATTAGTTTATTAGTTTGGTTTTCGTTCTTTGAGATTTGGCCCAAAAAAGCAGCTGTCCCAGTTAATCGGTGGCCCAATTAAGCAGAATTGACTGTATATGATTCCATAGAGATAATTTTGGCAAGAATCTCAGAATTGTTATCTGCTTAAAAAAAAGAATGCAATCCTGACAGCCATTCTGCAACTTTCTTGATTGTAGGTCTTGGGATGGCCTTAGTACATTCTTCTTTGTCAAATTATCCTTCAACATTCATGTCCAACACTTGATAAAAAATTTCATCAGATATTTCTTCTATGCAAGGTTGTACATTTTCATCTACATTCAGAAAGTCTTGGAAAGTAATGACTACAGGAATTTGAGGATCTCCAACAATGTTCCTGCATTAAGGCTTCATCTGTAATGGGATCAGGATTTCTCTCTGAGATTTCTTGTATTTTAACTGATTCATCTGTAATAAATCCTACAGGTTGAAATGAATTAGCAATTGTTGCTTGGGAGATGTCATTCCATGCACTAATTGACAGATACATTGTACTGAGTATGTCGATATCATAGCATTTTTCAAATTCCAGATTCAGTATAAGCCTTTTCAAAAACATTCACTTATATTTTTCTTTGAAACAATTGATGATGCCCTGATCCAGGAGATGCAAAACCAAAGTAATGTTTGATAGAAGGAACTCCATCTGGATTATCTGAAGCCCAACAATGTCAATATGAACAATACAGTTATCCACTACAATGAAAAATTTTCATTTCTTATCTGAAAAATGTTGTTTCAACTTTCTCAATCACTTTTTATAAATCTCACCAGTCCATGCTCATCCATGCTTTTTGTTTGAATATTACACAGAGAACAGTTTTTTTACATTAAAGCATCTTGACTTTTTATATTGTCTGATAAATAAAAGTGGGAGCTTCTTTGAACCAGCCATGTTGGGTCCAAACAAAATTGTAATTCTTTGTTTAGCTCTTTTTCCACTGTTACCTGTAATCACCTTTTAAAAACCTAATGTTTTTGTCTGATAAAACTTTGAAAAACAAACCACTCTCATCTGCATTAAAAACATCTTTTGATGAATATTCAGAAAGTGGAGAGTAGTTTTTCTTCATTTTACTCATTAGTGGAGAATGTATAAAGGTTGTAAGGAAAAAGAAAAGAAAGGAAATTTTGGATAAAAGAAATATTGGTTACCTGGACATTGGAGTGTTATGGAGGCGGTCAGATAGACACCATATTGGATGGATAGTCTCGATTGTAAAAGAAAAAATTTTTTTATATTAATATTAACTGAAATTAAGCTTAAGGATGGAGAAGAAAAAAAAAAGCTAGTTTGATTTAAAAAAGAAAATTTATTAGATGTTAAAAATTTTCACTTAGTTTAATTTTTATTGTATAATTGTCATTATGTAAATTGATGACTAAGATAAAAGTTGTCGGTAGTTGGCATTGGCAGTTCTCGTCTTCTGTCGCCATACAGTGGTGTTCTTGTTTGGTGTTATCTATGTAATGTGGTGTGCTGGTGACTGCTGTGCTGTGCCTTGTCTTGGATTATTTGGTATTGTTTTTTTGTTGGTCATCTGGAATACTGGTAACTGTTGTGTGGTGTTTCAGTCCGAACTGTTGTTGGAATTACCATTGAACTTTGTTGTGAAGTTGCCTGGTGACAAGGGAAGATTTATGTTGTTTATATTACTTCAGTAAGTTATTATTATTGGATTAATAAAAGTTATATTTAATATGGATGCAATGTATTTATTTTTGGAGTAGTTCATACAGAACAAAATAAAAATAGGAATTATGATCCAGACGGAGCCTAAAGTAACTGATGCGTGGGGTCTGAACCAAAGGGAAGCTCCAGGGATTAACCCGGGCTTTCCAAATGCATCTACTGCTGCACTTTCTTCACAAACTTTTTGGAAACTCAGGTTATGCTGCAACTTAAACTTTTGTAACCAGCCACTGATCCCTTGAAATTTTTAAAATTCATCTTTGAGTCAAAAAATGTTGTTCTTGTTCTGTTAGGAGGTTTCTATTGATATTTTTTACTTCTCATTTTTTTATAGCCAACTAGTATCTTCTCCACCTGTGGAAACTTTGCTTTCCAGAAAGTATGATTCCACTATCAGCATCACCCATAGCAACAATCTTTTGTTAGGCTTTAATAATTATATTCAAAGAATTCTTTTGAATCATATAATTTTTGGTGATTTCAATCTTAAGGTACAAGCATCCACTTCTTTAAAAATTGTTTTCTGTCATTCACAAATAAATATATATATTTTTTTACTTGACATCATTAGGAAATTTACTATACAATATAAAAACACTATTTCTTCAATAACATATCTTTTTAATAAAAAAAGAGAACTATTAATTTATATAGACATATTATACCTAATTATTCAGTAAAAATTGATTTTTAACTTGCTTCCTTATTATTAATTCCATTTCCAATCTTCACTAATGGGTGCATAGATCTATTTTATTAATTACATTGACTTCAAATTTTTTTAAAGAGCATTATATTTTTGTGAGTTTTTTTTTTATTTTGATTCTTCCATATTTTTTTAATAGTCTTGCTTCTGCTTTATGTGTATTAATCTTTTGTGACAATTCTGTTTTTCTGGGTTTTATTTTCTGTTTTTTTGTGTTGTTAAAACCTTTTTGAAAAATTTCTGGATTTATATGCACTATAAACATTTTACTATTTAAAACCTTGTTTAACATAGGAATTTTATAGGTCCCTGCATTTCTACTTTCTTCAATCCTATCATTATTGTTCCTTAATGTAATATACAGTGAATTTTTCTACTAAAAACTAACTTAATACTCAAATTCTTCTCAGTCATCCTCTTTAAGTTCATCATTGGTTTGTTATTGCTAACGCTGTGGATCTGCACTCATCTGCTCATTGCTGAAAATTTTCTTATTGATCACTTTCAGCAATGGCCAGATGATTGTAAATCCACATCTATTAACTTGATTTTGTAAAAAATTTAGTCCTTGTTAAAGTGTTGTATGTGAAATTTATTATTGAACAGTAATAACAGGAAAAAATGGATAATGTACAAATTATTTAATTTTTATTTATATTTGAATATTTAAAAATAATTAATTATTAAAAATAAACATAAGTAGAATAACTGTATATTTGCTTTGTAGGCTTTGCTTAATAATCAAACTCAAGCTGGAAAGCTTGGAGATCCGTCAATTTTGCCAGACTTGTGTATGAGCCATCAAAAACAACTTGAAATGCTGCTAAGTAATCATCAAAATTTGAGAGATTTAAGAAGACGCTGTGCACGTGCAAAAAAGGAGTTATCTGAGAATTTACATTCTAGACTAAGGTAATGAATAATCAATAATAAATAATTGATATATATATACAAAACAGTATTCTAATATCTGAGAATTTACATTCTAGACTAAGGTAATGAATAATCAATAATAAATAATTGATATTAGAATACTGTTTTGTATATATATATCAGTAATATTGATATTGAAATCCCAATACTATCATAAAAATTGATTACGAAATGCTATAAACTCAGTCCCAGTATTTTATTATTTCATGCTGTTAGTTTTTTCCTAATTATAAATTTCAATATCAATTATTTATTTAAATTGCTCTAACAATGAATTTAGATTAACATCTTTTCTTAAAAAAGTTATAACTTTACAAAAACATAATTGTAAATTATCACACACAATATTTATACATACATGATATATGTATAACTAAAATAACTATATACAGTAATACCCCAACGTAAATTCAGAGATACATAACTTCTCATCTTGCCCCTTCGCCTATTTGTTTATTTTACAATTATATAGTGCATGGATATGTATGTGCATATTTCATTTGCTGATTTGTTCATGAAGAGTCTTTAATTACAGTTACATAATTTAAACTTTTATAATTTATTGTTTTCTTGATAATACTTTTTACTTATGTGTGTTACTGCTCTATATGGAATTTAATTACCTTATTAAATTTTCACTGTCAGCACTTATGAGCAGACCATTTGCTTCAATCATACTACAAAAATTCTTTTGCTTTTTTAAATGGAGAATCATTTTCAGCTTATTCGCCATCTTCAGCTCTTAATATAACGTTCGTTTTTTACACAGATAACATCAATTCTGGAATTAAAGTTTACAATTCTATTCTTTTTTGTAGTTTAAATTTAGAACATTTTCTTGATAATAAAGAGCCAGTTAAGAACCTAATACATATGCACCTGAAATTAGTTTTGGGAATCTGTAGGTACCCCGACTTACGTAATTTTCAACTTACGTTATCCTTCTTGGTCCCACCTATTAAATAACTCCTGGGTATTACTGTATTATATATATATATTGTATATATTAATTAATAATCGTTATATTTGGTTGTAATTTCGTTTTTTCCCATCAGTGGCATTAGTTGTATTTTTATCCACCAATTTCACTCTAAGCCATATTGTCATTATAAATTTCAACAGCTGACATTTCAAGGTGTATTTATAAAAAAATTATTTTTTTTTGATGCTGTGTAGTTTGGATGTTTCAAGGTATATTTATAAAATTTTTTTTTGATTCTGTGCAGTAGTATTTTTTGTTTATAAAAAAAATTCTTTTTCATTCTATGCAGTTGTTTTTTTTTTTTGTCCTATCAAAAATGGAAAATAAAATGGAGATTTTTGGCATGTTTTGCTTTTTTATTATTGAAAAAGTAAGAACACTGTTCAAACAAGAAAAAAGTTATAAAATGGAGATTTTTGGCAAGTTTTACTTTTTTTATTACCGAAAATGTAAGAACACTGTTCAAGCAAGAAAAGAGTTATGTGAAGTGTAGGGAGAAGATGTGTTAACAGAATCCAGGGCCAAAACTGAGGCCAGATTCACAAAGTGTGTCGTTATTTACGACATCGTACACTGACGACGTCATTAAATATAACATGTTAACGATTTATCGTAAATGCTATTCACAAAACCTGTCATAAGCTACTTGACAATTAGCGACGAAATTATTGTCATCTTGTTTCGAGAGTATGGAAATGACGTCAACATTTCCATGAATACAATGTTAAAGATGCATCATATGCTGGAAAGTTAGTTGAAGCTGATGATGACAAAATAAAGGAATTGGATGAAGCAATCTGCTGAATAACGTGAGAAATTGCTACAAGATTGAATTTTTTTAATTGAACTGTTCATGACCAGTTGAAATGTTGATATATGAGTTCCACATGTTCTCAAAGAAAGATTTGCTTTATTGCATTGAACTGGCTCAAAGCACTCCGAAACCTGATATTCATCAAAAAAATGATGCTCTTTATTTGGAGAGATTTCAAGGGAATTTGTTTTTTTTTTTATTTTCCATACAATTCTACAATTAATTCAGAAGTGTACTGCCACAAATTGGACAAATTGAGTGATTCCATCAAATAGAAGAAGCCAGAATTGATTAACAGAGAAGGTATAATGTTTCACCGTGACATTGCCAAACTTCATATAAGTTTGATGGCTTGCCAAAAACTGTTACAGCTTGGATGGGATGTGCTACCACACCCACCATATTCACCATATCTGGCACTCTCTGATTATTACTTATTCCGGTCTTTACAGCATTCTTTAGATGACAAAACATTTAGTTTAAATGAGGTTGTCAAAATCACTTAGTTCAGTTTTTGCAAGCATTAAATGAGAATGTCAAAAATCACTTGTTTCAATTTTTTTGCAAGAAAAGTTCAGAAATTCTATGAGCATGGAATCATGCTACTACCAGAAAGATGGCAACATGTACTGGACCAAAATGGTCAATATATAATTAAATAAAATATTTATACACTATAAAAAAATTTTTGTTTATTTTCATGGAAAAACAAAATTACTTTCCGAACAACCCAATAAATATAATAAATAGTTTTTACTATATAGAACCTAACACTAAGTTAATCCCTTGATATATTTTTGATTGGAAATTTTAATAATTTGAAAGAATTTAGACTAATGTTAGTGCCATATCATAAATACACTAATGATTAAACAAAGAATGGTGCCGTCTATGAATTAATGATTAAACTACAATTTTTGATTAATTTATCTGAAGAAAAATCTCTCAGCCCAGGATCGAACAGGACCTTTGAGTTACCATCCCAATTCATAATCAATAGACCAAAATTGGGACAGTAACCTGAAAGTCCCTGGTTCAATCCTCAAATTTCAAAGCTTGACAACCCTTTTTTTTTGTTGTCTCGAAGTAGGTTAATGCTCATGTCATGTTCTTGTTTATTTTCATTTTTGTTTGAATATAGTGGCTGAAGATGATCCTTGAATAGAACAAAAATATTCCTCTTTAATTTTTACTTTTCTACTGAAAGTGCTTTATTTCTTGTGGCTGTTATTTTAATATAGCCACTTTTATATTCAGATATACTTTATACTTATAAAGTATATCTGAATTGTAAACAGCATTTTCAAGATTATATAGATATACCTGTAATTACAAGAAACAAATCGGTTCATTTTTTATTTGTCATTTCCATATAATAATTAAATATATTCCTATCTTATAGGTGGATAATGTATATAGAGAAAACCATATGTGATGTTGAAAATAGGTTAATGATGTATCATGACATATTAAAACGATTGAAAAAATATTTAGAGGTAATTCAACAAATTCATCGAGCTCCAAAAATTTATTTAACTGCAGTAGCTGAAGTAGTTAGAAGAAAAAATTTTTCAAGATTATTTTTTCTGGTAGGTTAGAGATTAAATATTGAGTTTATTTTTTCATTTTTAAAAAAATTTTAGATATATAAATAAAATTCTGTAGATATAAAATTATTTTCATGAATTGATTAAGTTGCAGACTGAAAATGTAAAAATTTTCAGATAAAAGAAAAATAATTTAAATCAGTTTAAAAATTTTCATTGTTTTTTGTAATATAGTAATCATCTGATTTATGATTTATGCTGTTTTATGTTATGTTATTGCTCCAGTCCAAATTTATTGATTAGGATTGCACAAATTCGTCTGTGTTACATTTCATTGTTCTTACATCATCCATAAATTAATATCTAAACTGCAAGTAATTTGCATCTCATTACATATAAGTTATCTTTTTCCTTGAATTCTAACTCTGCTTTCTACACACAGAAATATTACACTCAAGCACTATAAGCAGTAACTATATTTATTTTAAGAAAAGAAACGATTTCGATCTACTACAGATCCTCTTCAGCTTCCAAAGTTTTAAAACTTTAAATTTGAAAATATTTACATTTGTCGTTCTAGTCATTACGTCACTATACACGCAAAAGGAATTTAAAAATTTTTAACATAGTATCAGATTAAAAACTAAAATATTAATAAGCTATAAATATTATATGCAAACGTGAACTTGTTAACAAAATAATATAACACAACAACTTTAAAAGTTCATAATTTATTCATAATTCTATAACTCCATGCACTCAAGAACGACATACTGGGTTGTTCATTTATAACATTCTCGTGCGTTCCTCTTTCTGCTATAACCAGGGATTCTTGTAGGTATACATGTTTATGTTCAAAACCTGTTCTTATAATTTTTGCTTATTTCCAATCTATATCAAGTTCGTATTCGTAAAACCTCTTAGCTAATGATGTACTTAAACATGCGTTCATAATAACTTTTTTATGTTCGTCAATTCTTTGGGAGAGATTCCTCATTGTTACGATAATATATTTTTCATGCTACCCTATAGTTTTACTATATATAGGAATCGCATATACTCCTGATAATTTGCTGTTTCGGATAGATCATAATTTATGCATAATTCTATAACTCCATGCACTCAAGAACGACATACTGGGTTGTTCATTTATAACATTCTCGTGCGTTCCTCTTTCTGCTATAACCAGGGATTCTTGTAGGTATACATGTTTATGTTCAAAACCTGTTCTTATAATTTTTGCTTATTTCCAATCTATATCAAGTTCGTATTCGTAAAACCTCTTAGCTAATGATGTACTTAAACATGCGTTCATAATAACTTTTTTATGTTCGTCAATTCTTTGGGAGAGATTCCTCATTGTTACGATAATATATTTTTCATGCTACCCTATAGTTTTACTATATATAGGAATCGCATATACTCCTGATAATTTGCTGTTTCGGATAGAGCTTTTTATCGTTCCTCAGTGCCGAAAATAAAGTTTTATTTCTCTTAGGTGCCAATGTAACCTCTGTTCTTTTTGCTACTTCTCTGAGGGGTTTATACTTAGTAATTTTGTACGGCAGTGATATCTGTTGTTGTGATGCCAACCCCCTACCAGCTGACACATTTGGTACACCATTATCTCTATTCTTGGTCATTTCTTTGTAAATCTTTTTGATAAAATAATCATTGTATCCATGTCTTCTGCCTTCTCTAAAAATAAATTCTTTCTCTGCTCTTTTTGCCTTATCCGTTGTGCAATGTGTTAACATTCTTCTAAAGTATGCCCTAAAAGCCGCTTTTTTGTACTTTGGCGGGTCATTCGACCATTCTGATATAATACTTGTTACATAAGTTGGTTTTCTGTATACTGTAGTTTCATAGGTTGTGTTTGCTACTTGTATCTGGACATTAAGTAGTGTATAGCAGAGGTACTTTTCTGATCTACTACTATTTTCAAACCTAAGCTTTCAGAGGTTAATGCTTTTATGAGACTTTCTGTGTCATCTTGTTGTCTCCATATAACTAGCAGATCATCCACATATCTAAGATAAATTTTTATATTCTGTTTAAATGTTGTTATTACTCTTCTTTCTACAGATCTGAGTACCAACTCTGCCATTACACCTGCCAAGGGGCCTCTTATATGGTGGTGATGGATTTTGAGAAACTGTATCCATCCCTTATGCTCCTGCCTACATGCCTAGAATTATATAGATTTCTTTATGAGAACCTGTCACATTCAGACCAATATGCAGATATATTAAGGGACATAGCAGCCTTGATCTCCTATAACTCCTTTTTTACCTTTGATGAAAAAATCGTTAGACAGACAGCAGGAGTTCCTATAGGATGCCCCTTGGCAGGTGTAATGGCAGAGTTGATACTCAGATCTGGCAGTACAATTTTTATAACAATTCAAGATTTGCATACAATATTTTAAATATTATATATACAGCATGCTTTAATACTACTATATGCATTTTCAGTATTCATATTTAAATAATAAAAAAATTAGGAAAAATAATTTGAAACTTTTGTTCTTAAATGTACATAATAATAATACAAAATTCATATTAATATATAAAAATTTTAAGAATTCATACTTTTAATATGACTTTTCTTCATATTTGTAATATATCATGAAATTTCTTAAGAAGTAAAAATAACATTAACATTTTGTAATGATATGGTTCCATTACAAACAAATATGAAGGAAAGCCATCATAGATGATGACAATTCATTAAATACATTAATTTATATCAATTGCTACAATTTATAGATATTTAAATTTTTCACTATAATTTAAGTAACACACATCTAATTTATCAATATATTATATCAATTGCTACAATTTATAGATATTTAAATTTTTCACTATAATTTAAGTAACACATATCTAATTTATCAATATTTATTTATTGAAAAATCAACAAAGAGATATTGAAATCTCTTCTAGTTTAATGAAGTTTTCATTATCACATAATAGAATGATTTTATTTTAATAAATAAAATAAATATTTAATAATTTTTTTCTTATAGTGGGCAGGAAATTTATCACAACAATCGTTAGAATTACATAAAAAAGAAGTAGAAGTACGAAAGGAATTTAATTCTACAATTGAAAACCACTTCCTTCAAACTTTATTTCCTGGAATGAAAGATTTACCACCACCTTTTGCTGTAAGTTATTATTTATATTTTATTATGAAAGAGTGTAATTCTTTAATTAATAAATTTTTGTTATGCTAAAGTTTGTTGAAATGTTAAATACTTTAAGATAAAATTGATTTTATAAATATATACATATATAACAAAACTTTAAATCAACTAATAAAGTGTTTATTATAATAATATATAACAAAAATCCTTTCAAATCTGGTAGTCCATTTTCAATTTTATTCCAGAATATTAATACTTTATATAACATATTGAAATATATATATGTTGAGCTGTTATTTAAATGAATAGAAATTATATTGTCAGAATGGGATGGCATGGATTGTTTACCATATTATTAATTAATAATCAAAATAATTGTCAAATGTCATTTATTTTTTTATAAAATAATTACCAAAGTAATATGGCAATAAACTTGAAATACAATGAAATTGATAAGTTGATATATAAAAATTTCATCTGATATGTTCTAAGTGTATTCTAAAAATTTCATAGTGATATATTAATTATTTTGATTCTGAAACATCTTCAAGTCAATATCAAATGGATAGGACATAACAGCCTGACTACTATTAATTTTACATCTCAAAAGAAAAATTATCTGCAAATAATCAAAAAATAATATTTAAGCAGATATATATAAAACCGAAAATAACATATTTATCAATAAATTATAAAAAATCATTCATTTTAATGCAATTTTAAATAATTTTATACTAGGTTGTGACATATGCCGATTTATGATAATGTTATTTTGTTTACATAAACAAAATAAAAAATATCCGATTTCTAACCCATACATCAGTTTTCCAAAAAAAAATTTATGTATAATGGCATCTATGGCTTATGCAGTAGTGTATAAGAGGATGTGAGTAAATAGTTGGTCCTCAGTCATTCCCTGAAAATCCTACCTTTATCCAATGGCCTGAAGTAATATAGCTCTTTTATAAAATTATGTAGTCAAAATAAGAGGATCCAAAAATTTTTCTGAGTGATATATTTATTAGTCTAAATATCCAACCATAGTGATCTGGACAAAATAAACTGTACAGGCTAATAAACTTATATCTATATAAGACTGGACCAATCTAATCAGCTTAAACAGTTGCAACTTCACAGAGCTGTCAATCAGATTGGCAGTAGCTTCATAGAGTTAATGATTGTGTTTTCCCAAACGTTTTACTTTCTTGAGATTTTCAAATCTCAAGAAAGTAAAACGTTTGGGAAAACACAATCATTGAATTTCTAAAATATTCCCAAAAGTAGCTTCATAGAGTTAATGATTGTGTTTTCCCAAACGTTTTACTTTCTTGAGATTTTAGTTTTAAGTAAAACGTTTGGGAAAACACAATCGTTGAATTTCCAAAATATTCCCATATTAAATTCCCAATCAAAAAATTCCCAAATTAGCAATTAACCTATTTCTCAAGGATCAAGATTTCCTTTTAGAAATTCTCAAGAATCTCAAGATTCTAAAAAAACGTTTAGTTAGAAAAATACCTGTTTTTAATATCCATAAAAACAAATTGAGGCAGAAAAATATCATGCAAAATGAAAACAAATAATATTGGATTGTTTTATATTTGTTTTTTATTTAATATTTTAATTATAATGAAAAAATAGATCACATTTCAATAATATTAAGAAAAATAATTGTATTTGTTTAATAATTATTAACAGCTTTTATTAAAATAGCTTTTCAATACACACAACATTCTATTCATTTATCTTCTAAATGGATCCTGTGTTTGTAGGCCTCCATTAAACATGGAGGTCTGTAAAAATTCTATTTCTGGAATTTTTGTATTCTAACAGAGAACCCATTTGGATCCTGATAAATGAATAGATTTGGCATAAAAAATCCAGAAATGGAATTTTTGTGACCAGTTTTATGAGATATATATGAGCTTTTTAGCTTATACAACTGCTTATTTTTCATGTCACTATATTTGACTATTTAGATCAACAGATACACTTCTTAGAAAAAATTTAGGACCCTCCTATTTTGGCTATGTAATTTTTTAAGAGATCTCTATAGTCATTGGCCATTGGATGAAGATGGGAGTTTTGATGAATGATTGAGGGCTAGCTCAATCATTCCCCAAAACTCATCCTTTGATACATTATATTCCCTATTTACCATAAATGTCATTAGATGTCATTGTTACTCTGGTGAATTGCTGAATGGGTTAGAAACTAGAAATTTGTTTTTGCTTTGCTTACATAAACATCATCATAAATCTGCCTACATCACAACATGGAGGTTACATCAATAGAAATCTTAAAAATTGCAATAATATGAATGATTTTTGTACAATTTATTGATCTATATGTTATTTTATGTTTATATGCTTGTTTTTAATACTTTTTGATTAGTTTCAGATAATTTTCTTTTTGAAATATGAAGTTAGTAGAAGTGATGCAATAAAACACGACTTATCTGCTTAGTTTATTGACTCAAAAACATTGCAGGGTAGTTTAATATCAGTAACCACCAATTAGCATTTATCTAACAATTGTAAAACAGATAAATGGTGGTTAAAACTAACAGGAATTTTAATTTGTCATTGTAAAACTGGGCCTCCAAAAGAGGACCAAAATAATTAATGTATCACTATGAAATTTTTAAGATATGATTTCACAAAATTTTTTTAATTTTCGAGTTTTATAAGAATTTTTCTTGAGAATTGGGAAATCTGAAGTTAAAAAAATATTCTCAAGATTCAGGAATGAGATATTCTTGTAAATCTCAAGATTTCTTGAGACTGGAATTTTGAGCACAATCACTACATAGGGATAAAAACAGTTTTATGTAAAGAAATTAATATATTTAAATTTTCTTGAAATATAAAAATACACTTCATAAATAATGTGTAGTATAAAATTTCTATTGTTTATTATATGTTAAAATAATATATAGATAATGCATTATTTCATATTTTAATTTATATAATACAAACGTTATTTAATATTATGTGCTATTATCTGAAAAAACTATGCTGATTGACTACAGACTTGGAATTGATGTGTGATGTTCACATTGCAATCTGATATTTTCAGTCAAGTTTGTACAATCTTCAATAGTTATAATAAATAAACAAATATAGATGATTATTTTTCACTCATTGGTGACACAAGATATTCATTTTTGATGATTGACTATTATGGATGATTTACATTTTATTTATTGCTGTGAAATTTCTTTTGTGTGTTTTATTTTGATTTGATTTTTGTGTTTTATTTTGTTGTTTGAATATTTTGCAATGCTTTGAATAATGATTGTGATTGAAAAATCCAATTATTTTCACCTGATATAATGATGATTTGTTTTTTTCAAATTAGGAATTGAAAACAGTTTGTTTGACATCTCTTGTAAAACACATCCCAATTTCAAAGAAGTTAAAATGTGAAAAAAATGTTTGTTAAAATTAAGGAAATATGATAACTAATATTTTGCTTCCCTTCTTAAAAATTGTGTTGTTTATTATGATAAAATATAAGAACAAATTTAATATCTGACATATTATGTATTGCATAGCATTATCCGTTTAAGATTGCACTGCTTTGTCAGTTTAAGATTGATAGAAATTTTAAATATCATCATCAGTATGTTATAGCAGGGATGGGTAGTAAAATTGATTGCATGCTATAATAGAAATATATTAAGCAAGTGTATATTAAGTGGATTATAATTTTATATATTATAATCAAATCCCAAAAATTAGTGCATTTGTAAAATGGTAGGGCATTTTGTATTTTGGTCATATTGTTTGGCAATATCTGAATAATTTATCTTTAATCTGGTTTGAGTATGTTTGGCCAGTTAATCATTGATTACATATTTTGGCCAGTCAGAAGACTTCTGTTATAAATTTTACTTATAAATAATTAATGATATTAATTAATACTATTGCATCACAAAAACTAAAAACTTTCATTAAAAATTAAAGATTTAATGAAAGTTACTGATTTCTATTAGAAATAAATATGTATGAATGAATAATTATCAAGATTATTCAAATATAATTTTCATATTAGATCCCCTTCCAAAAATTATTAGTTGAAAATAGATTGACCACATATAAATGTTTTCAAAAAATAAATTAGATATCTATCTGTTGCAGTTTCCAAGGTATATGTTACGGAATTAAAGATTCTCCCCTTCTGATAAGTGATTATCACAAAAACTCTGATTTATATTTCTAAAGATTATTTTCAAAAACTGTATATCTCTGAAATTGTACCAGATAGATTATTAGTTCTTTTGGAAACTTATTTGTGATAAGTCTCCTTATGATTTCTGCAGTTTTTAGGAGGGATCCCTGATTAAAAAAAAGTTATATACAATATTAATTCTATTACCAGATATACTTGTATAAAGCCAATTTCCAACTTTCAAATATTAGAAAAATTTTACATTTGTTGAAATAGATTATTTTTGTTTTAATTTAAAAAGTTTTTCAAATCCTGTTCTCTATTGGAATAATAAGGTCACTTAAACAAAATTCAAGACATAATGCATTGAAATGTCTCAATATGATAGAATCCTAAGAAAAAGTCGGATAGAAAGCAAGATGTAGTCATGTTATTTTGCATACAATTATATTTCTTTACAATATTATTTTATTTAAATGTCTGTTTGGCAGAAAATATCAAAAAAATATTAAGTCTCCTTCATTTCCAAATTTTAATAAAAATATTTAAAAAAGTTTAAGCGGTAAAAAATCAGAATTAAAAATGTGCAACAAAATTTTTGTTGCATCTGACAAAAATGGAAAGCCAGTCAGCAATGCATGATCACTGGAAGCACAAATTTGATGTCCAAAATTGGCTGTAAAATAATCATCCAGTATTTTCTAAATGATCAAAAGTATCAGAAAATGCGCAAATTGTTTATCAGAAAGATCAGTACATAGATCACTATATTTCCATTTAATGTTTTAATATTTAAATAAATATAATATATATATA
>AYEL01089816.1:0-22621 GCA_000484575.1 Olivierus martensii | reverse complement strand
AGTAAAAGTTTGACGCGTTTATGGCAAGAACAGCAGAGAAGGATGGAAAAGGTGGCGCATAGAATATCTTCTAGATTTGAGAAGTTACCACGAAGTACGTAATATTTGTGAAAATACTAGAATGCAAACAGGAGACGTTGTCCTGCTTCACGAAGATAACCTACCCCGTCATTGGTGGAGACTGGCTCGGGTGGAGAAGACTATACCAGGGAGAGATGGACGAATTCGTAGCTGTGTGCTATGACATAACAATCGGATTGTCACTCGCCCTATACAACTGGTCATCCCCCTAGAGATTGACCAGGGTGGGGAGGATGTCGGGGATTGACATCTGGAGTCAACTTCTACCGCGACGAGGGTGCTATCTCGACGCTTAAGTGGAAACACGCGCTAACTGAAATGTTTTATTATCTTGTGTACACTTCCAACAAACTGGGTCAGAGTACCTAGAGAATCCGGAGAATAAAGACTAAATACTGATACTCTCGTTTTGTTGTGTACTACTTATACGCTTATACGTTTACGCTTACGCTTTATAGGTTAATTATTTGGATAAATTTCACCTTGATGTGAAAATTCGAACAATTTTATTTTTCATTGGAAATAGCAACCTCGTGGCCTAATTAGCATATATTAGGTTTCAATATAACATATTGATTAGAACCCACTCCAGAGAGATATGATTAGGATTAATTAATTTATAATTACTCTGTTAAACAAATATAGTAAACCAAAAACTGCTTATAACACATCAAATAACTTGAAAAAACAGCACTAGATTGCAGCTTAACACAAAATATTTAATAAACAAATTTATTGCTAACGCTTTCGGCCTTACGGCCATCTTCAGGCAAAAACAGAACATTCGAAAAAAGAATATACAGTTACTATGAGAACAAATTAAACATGATGACGTCATTTACATCAAGTAGCTTAAAATAAACAAATGATTATAGTTACATGCAAGCATTTCTTGCACAGAAACAGAACATTCGAAAAAAGAATATACAGTATGTATATTCTTTTTTCGAATGTTCTGTTTTTGCCTGAAGATGGCCGTAAGGCCAAAAGCGTTAGCAATAAAGTTTGTTTTGTGTTAAGCTGCAATATAGTGTTGTTTTTTCAAGTTATTTTATAATTACTCTGTACAAACCTTTACTCAAAATATTGAGATAGGGCTCAATGCAAAAAAGTAATTGAGTGTGTGGACGTTTTCAGTAATTGTAATCTTCCGTAATTTCCTCTATTATATCATACCATTTATACGTTCTGCGAATATTGAAAAACGATACATACATTTAAAAATTTTTTTTCTTAATACATTATTTAATTATATAAACTTTGACAAACACGGGGCCTGATTGGGTGCAGTCGTTGCAATTGGCTTAAATCCGGCACTATTAATATGGTAAAATATAAAAATCAGCTTTAAAAAAGAATCAAATTCATGAAAGAACTTGGTGTTTGGCAAAATAAAATAAAACTTTGTTTTTTCATGTATTTAGTTCTATTTAAGAATAACTTTATCATATCCAAAAAAGCTGTATTTAATGGTATTTAATCAGACAATATTTGAATATGGAATTTACTTGACCATGGTAATTGTGACCCTTGGGGTAAAGTGTACACTTTTCTAAAAAATTCTAATAATAAGGCCATGTCTCCTTCCTTGTTAACTGATGCTGATGATAATGTGTGTTTTAATTCTGATAGAGCAGTTGGAGTCATAATGGATTATTTTTTCTCTTTGATCTCGGCCAAGATAGCTCTACACATCAGTTGGTTTATTTCTGCATTAAGCAGCCATACATTGCAGAGGATGACTTGTATTTTTCCCGTGATGAGATACACGATATTGTGAGTGGCTTAGCTAACAAAAAGGCGCCTGGACATGATGCAATTACTTCAGAAATTGCTAAACACATTTTCTCAATTCAACCTGATTTTATAGTCTCTATTTATAATGCGTGTTTGCGGGAGGGTAAATTTCCGGATATTTGGAAGAAGGCAATTTGTAAATTGATACCTAAGCCCGGTAAGCGGATTATGGATAAACCTAATTGTTATCGGCCAATCAGTTTGTTGCCAGTTTTTGGAAAGGTTTTAGAGAAAGCTTTAATAAACAGAATTAATCACTTCCTTCATAGAGGTCGTAAGTTGAATGTTCGTCAATACGGGTTTACTCCACAATGTAGTACCATAGAAGCTATACTTTTTGTTAAACAGCGAGCACAAAATGCACTTTCAAAAAGGAGTAATTGTTTGATGATTTCATTGGATATTAGTTCAGCATTTGATAGGGCATGGGTTCCTAAAATCTTATACAATTTGCGTGAATATGGGTGTCCACGTAATTTATACACATTGGCTACTGATTATTTCTCGAAAAGACAGGTTACATTATTATATAATAACATTGCACAATCGCGTAGCATCTCCATGGGTTGTCCGCAGGGGTCGGCCTGCGGACCGGGTTTTTGGAACATTCTTATGAATACTATTTTTGACATAACATTGCCGCAGGGGTGTAATATTGTCTGTTTTGCTGATGACTGCTTGGTGACCATTGAGGATAACGATTTTGCGTCTCTCGAAAGAAAGGGGAATTTGGTCCTATCATTAATTATAAATTGGGGAGAGGAGAATAAGTTGAAGTTTAATCCGGATAAGACTAATCTCATGTTAGTTTCGCGAAAACACAAGATTACATACCCTGTTATCAGACTTAATGGAATTGTTTTAAATTATGTTAAAGAATTTAAGTATTTAGGGTGTATTATCAACAAAAATCTATCTTGGGAACCACATGTTCGGTACGTCCTCGGCAAAACAGAGGCTTTACTAAACAAACTCACAATGGTTGCGACACTACATTGGGGCCTAAACTCAAACATAATTGAATCTATTTATGAGGGAGTGGTTGTACCTCAGCTGGCTTATGCTTGCCCAATTTGGGGAGACTCTCTGGATAAAGTTAAAATTAGGGAACTTCTTTTGAAATTTCAGCGTCGTATTTGTATTAAGATTATTAAGGGCTATCGGACTATATCTAGGAACTCAGCCATTCTGTTGTCGGGTAAGATGCCACTAGATCTTCTCTTAAGGGAAAAATGTCAGTTGTACTTTACACTTACTTCTGGTAAGTTAGAAATTGATGGGAAAGACTTTCAGGTGGAGGTTCCGGCTGACTTCCGATCACGCCCTCATCCATCTTATCATAATGTCGATTACATAATATCTTACATGGAAAGCAACAAGTGTTACATTTATACAGACGGTTCCAAATCAAATGACGGGGTGGGGTCGGCCTTTTGTGTTATCCAAGGTAGGGAGGTTTTACAGTGTTCGGATTTTAAAGTTAATCCTAACTGTACTATAGTCCAGGCAGAATTACTTGCAGTCTTAGAGGCTTTGAAATTTATTGAGGCAGAAAACTTGCATGATGTGATTATATGTACGGATTCAACTGTTGTTTTGAACTATATTCGACATCCAAAAGTTAAAACGAAACTAGCTTTTAGCGTATTCAAACAATTTCAAAATTGCGTCACCCTTTACGCGACACGTGTTTGTTGGGTAAAGGGGCACTCTGCCTGCCTCGGGAACGAGCTGGCTGACACATTGGCACGTGCGGCACATTTAAACAAAGACACCTCTTACAATACCCTTCCTGTTACATATGTTAAAGGCTTTCTCCGCGAGCAGTCAAGAGCCAGCTGGTCAAGTAGATGGGAAACAGATAATAAAGGCGAAATTACTCATAAGTTTTTCCAAATCTTAATTGCCGGTTAAATATACACCTTGGGATACGTTGAGCAATTGAGATTTTCTATTAAGTTATGAAGTATAGTAGACAGTTGGTAATATTATGTTCAGCTCAGTTTTCCTGATTCTTTCAGTTTTGAGGAATGTTATTGGAATTTTTATGTTAAGATTAGTTTTGATGTTTCCCTAACACCTTTGATGCTGTTATTAGTGTCCCTCTGCTTTCTTCTTGTTAGGTTTTTCCAATAGGTTTCTGTGTTTCTTTTTGCAGGGTCATTACTGTTTTCGGTTTTTTGGGTTTTCTTTGGTTCTTTCGATATTATTGTTTCCTCATATTAAAGTTGACTTCAGCCTTTCAAAAGTTTCTGTGGTATTTCCACATGTTTCTTCAATTGGTTTGCCTTATGTGGAGCCAGTTGTTTGTTTCTGTGGCATTTCCTATTGTTTCCCTGAACTATTTCATTTAACTTGCATTTGTACTTTTGTTTATTTGTGTTTCCAGCTGTTTCCGGATGTTTCTCATTGCTATTTCTTGTATTTTTGATTGTTCAGTAGTATTCTTTTGACTCTAGCATGTTTCCAGTTGTTTACCTCTAGTTCTATTGTTCCCGATTGATTTATTTGGTGTCAGATTTCCATTTTTATCGGATATAATGCCAATGGCATAGAGTGAATGTGTTTGTGTGAATGGATTCTTATTTCCAGGCAAACTGCCTCCTCCTGTGCACTTCAGCTGTTGGTTTTCTCCAATGACGAACTTTCATTGGTTTTTCCCGATGGCTGAGGTGCATCAGTGGTATGTCTACCCCACACTTTCTTTCTTGTGTGGGAGTGGAGATATCTGAATGTTTAAGTTGGGTCGGGTTGGTACTACTAACATCTATCCTAACAATTCTTTAGCAGAGTGACTGTGATACGCTGATTATAGATATATGTCTAGTCCTAAGTTACTAACACACTAACATTTTATTTAATTAAAAAAAATAAGGGAAAAGAAAAATGAAAAAAAAAAAACTTGTTACTTTTAGGTATTAACATAGTTGTAAGTCTTTTACTAACTTAAAATAAGTTCCCTCACATACTTTCTAGATATATTACTAACACAGTTCTAGGGTTTCTAATAACACAATACTTAATTTTTCTACTAACATAGTTCTAAGCTTCTACCTAACATGGAATGGGTTGGATTCCTTTCACACATATCATCACATAGGCTAAGTTGGAATGATTCTTTGTTTTTTCTACATTTTACTTTTAATTTTGTCCCAGAACGGCTCCCTTAGAACCTTTATTTGAAGTGGAAAGGGGCAATCAAAATTTAGCCACCAAGCTTACCATACAAAAGAAATAGGGGCAATCAAAATTTAGCCACCAAGCTTACCATACAAAAGAAAAAAAGAAGAAAGACCATAGTTATTTTCAGATTGAGAGTATTCCATTATATTTTATATTAAAAACTTAGGGATGAGCATAAAAATTTCCTTAGTTTGCTATCAATAATGCATATAGTTCTCTTTTCTGTATAATTTTGTAAAGATAATATGCATTTTATATAAATAGGATTGAAGGTAGTCATCATAACAAATAATGTAATTCGGCGTATATTTATTATTACTAGATTTTATACTAATATTTTATATTACTATATTTCTATACACATATTTAATACTACATTTATTTTCATTTACAATTTACAGTACACTCCTGAATATCCGGTTTGCGACTATCCGGCCTAGTTTTCATTTATCGTTAAATGAGGAAGGCAAGACATTGCATTGGCAACATTGCAAAGGCATTGGAAGCGGGCGTCTGCTACAATCCTCCTACGTGTTGTGTGCAAAATACAAGTTGTGACAGAAAAAGAGCACATTCTGCTCGTTCATTGTTTCGTCAGTGTGTAACAGACTCAATTGTTGCCTCTGTTCCTGATTATAACTGTACAGTACATACAGTATTCGTAAATTATTCTTGGGGTATGCTTAATGTTTTTTTAAGTGTACTACAGTGAAGATTTCAAAATGGGTGATAAACGAAAAAAAGTTGTAGTGACTATGGAGGAGAAATTACATGCTATACAGTGACTAGACACTGGTGTAACAGCAAAAAATATAGCTTTGGAGTTAGGAATTGGGAAAAGTACAGTGGGGGACTGGAAAAAAATCGAGCAGAAATTGAAAAGTGGTGTGTTGCACAAGCTAGTGGAAGTGGAATAAAAGTAAGAAAAACCATGCTGAAAGGTAAGCAAAAAGAAGTTGAGGAAGCTTTATTTTTGTGGCATGAACATTTAAGAGGAAAAGTACCTGTAACTGGGCCAATATTGCAGGAAAAAGCTTTGGAATTTAAGCGACAAATAGAAGGACAAGATTCAGAGTTTACTGCCAGTGATGGATGGTTAGATTGCTGGAATAAACGATTCGGCATTCGCCAGATTACCGTAAGTGGGGAAGCATTATCTGCTGATAAAGAGGCTGTACCTGTGTTCAAAGACCATCTTTTCAAGCTTATAGAAAAAGAGGGAATTTCTGGGGAGCAGTTATACAACTGCGATGAGACAGGTTTAATGTATAAGATGCTCCCTGTAAAAACACTTGCATCGAAAAAAGAAGCCGCTGCACCAGGATACAAAAAAAGCAAGGAATGAGTCCCCTTTTTGGCTTGCAGCAATGCAACTGGCAATCACAAGCTTAGGTTGACATTAATAGGAAAATCTAAGAAACCTAGAGCTTTTAAAAAACAAAAAAATCAGGAATCACTACCCGTATATTACACACACCAAAAAAAAGCATGGATGAATTCAGAAATTTTTAAAACCTGGTTCCAAACTGAATTCATACCAACTGTAGAAAAACATCTGAAAAACAACAATTTGCCAAGAAAAGCTCTGTTAATTCTTGACAACGCACCTTTGCATTCGGCCACTGATGAACTCACAGATGGGGATATCAACGCTTTATTTTTACCACCTTAATATCCACCTAGAACAGCTAAAGAAAAAATATCGCCGGCGTCTTCTCAGTTCATTGATATCAGCGATTGATAATAATGAAGACTACGTAACCGCTCTGAAAAAGATTGACATGCTAGATGTCATAAGGTGGTTGTTGGAAGCATAGGAAGAGATTCCAAACATATCACTTGTAAGGTCTTGGAAAATCCTTTTGGACCATGAAGGTGGACATTCCAACCCTGAACCAATGTGCGAAACCGAAATGGAAGATGATAACGCTAAACTTGTTGCATTGCTAGAAAAAGTGCCGGGTGAGGATATCACTGCAGAGGACATTACAGAATGGATGGCAAATGATGAAGTTGATGAAATAACTGACAACGATATTATAGAAATGATGACACAAGGAGAAGTAATAGAAGAAGAGGAGCAGGAATTTTTAGATGACAGGAAAAATCTCATCCCACATTTGAAAGGGCTTGAGGATTGAGGCAGCGTTGCAGTATATCAGTCAGCAGGAGGAAGCGATGCCAGCTGATATCATCTGTTTGCGTAAGTGGAGGGACATTGCATCGCGGAAGAGAGCTAAAATGCAGAAGCAGTCATCTATTAAGGACTTTTTCAAAAACTAAAAACTGTAAGTTTTGACTCTTATCTTAGGGTTACTTTTTCATATCTGTGTAATCATTTATCAGTGAAAAATAAAATCAGTTTGAGTCAATTTTCTTAAGAATTAGGCCTACGATTTACATTAATGTTTTGTTTGTTTTCTGCATTTAAGTTAGGCATTACAGAATTTATGTTAAAATGTGAACAGTTTATATCCTTTAACTTACTTTTTCTCTAATAAATTCTTGAAACGTGCAGTGCAGTACATAAACATTTATAAACTACCAGTACAGAGCCTTCTATTTAACTCGACACGTTACCGGCAACTGCTTCTATGATTCACTGGGCCGTGGCCATGTTCACATTCTATGTGGCTTGAGATAAATGGAGGGCTTTGTACTCAATAAGAAGTGAGAAAATATGTATTATAACAGTGAGTTTTGGTATAAAAACTTTGTCTTCTGGTATTGGTGGGGCAAAGTAATGAGTTCATAGAACTTCAGCCTATCCGGCCTGCCCTTCCGCCACATTAGGCCGGATACTCAGGAGTGTACTGTATATATTTATTATGACTAACTTTTTTGTATTCTTATATTACTTTCATATATATGTATGCATATTGTTTTTTATATACAGGCTGTCCCAAAAGTAAGTACATATTTTTGTGAAATAGGACACTTTTAAAAAAACTCAAGTCTATTAATGTTTATCATGTTTAAAATGTGCTAAAACTGTACTAAATTTTATTTTTGTATATACAGGGGATTCTGAAATTTTTATTTTGTGTTCCAGAATTAATTATTTTGATAGATTAAAAAAAAAACAATTTTATGTTTATTTTGCAACTCAGTTATTATTACAAAAAAGATTTATTTTAAAAAAGTGTCCTATTTCACAAAAATAGGTACAGTAGAACCTGTATAAGATGACCACCTATACAACCATTTTTCATTGGAACGGATTCCAATCAAAAATGGTCGTTTATATAGGTGGTCTGCTTATACAGGTTAATTATAATACAGCATGTTTAAATAAATCAAAATGATTACACTTTAATAAAATCGAAACGTATGTTTTTGTTACAATTTATAACACAGTTTGTTTATCATTTATTCAAAAACACAACATATTTAATTAGTATGGAAAAAACTATCAATAGTGCTTTGTTGCATTCCACTTTTATTTTGTATAATTTCTATGATAAAACAATATGCAATATCATTTAATTGAGACAACAATTTTTCATTATTTTATATTCTTGATGCCAGTTTAATTCTTCAACATGGTTCTTGCAGGGTGTCATTCACTTAAATTTGCAATTTCCGTTGCTCCTCCATTTAGTCAGAATTTCTTTTTGATACAATATTTTGTGGATCTGTTTTTCCCCACATTAAATTTTTGCTAATGCTCATTCAGAAAAACCTTTCTTACTGTCTTCCATAATTTTTATTCACTGTTCTAAATTCAAGGCATTAACTTTCCTTTAGCCATGTTTCAACATCCAAAGTGCAGTGATAGCATCACATGTATATGAGATTACATTTGATTAATACACTTGCATAGAACACAAACACCCAGATCCAGTGGCTGATTGTTTTCACTTTCCCTGTTTTCCCTATATCACTTCACCATAGGCTGAAAGCCTATGGTGAAGTGATATAGGGAAAACATGGAAAGTGAAAACAATTAGCCACTGGAGTTTTGATTTTTAACATTTCTAATACAAAATTTAATTATCATATCTTAGATACAAATCTAAGGAACGTGCATATTAAAAAGAAATTGCATTAAAGTAGAAATGACATACCTTGATGATTGGGGGCAATGAGGTTGCTGATAAGCTTGCCAGGGAAGGGTCTTCTCGCCCCTTTTTTGGACCTGAGCCTGTCCTGAGCATTGGTTCTGATGTCTTTGGGCGGGTTGTCAGGGACTGGCTGACGGCCGCGGGTTGTCAAGGACTGGCTGGCGGCCCAGCATCACGCTTTCTGGAGATCTACCTCTGGTCTTAGGCAGGCGAAGGCTCTCATTTTGGGTTGCTGTGCACAACGAACTAAAGAGTCGTTTTCTCTGAACAAATCTGAAGTTAGGATTGTTACAGGGCACTGTCATCTTAGAAGACATCTTCACTTGATTGGGCTTGCTGATAGTCCTATATGTAGAAGATGTCAGTATGAGGAGGAAACTCCTCTCCACATTTTGTGTGAATGTGTTGCTTTTTTGTGGCTTAGGCGTGATCTCTTGGGGATGTATTTTTCTGTTCCCGAAGATCTCGCTAATGTCCCATTGAAGAATATACTGTTGTTTATTCTTAAGACAAGCCTTCTTCTGGGATAATTGATTGGGGGTGCACAATAGACCATTGCTGGTCGCGGTGCTTGGGCTGGATAGGCCCCTCCCTATTTACTACTACTACTACTAATAAGGAATTTCCTTGAACCACTCCTTTGTTCTGGGAAATTTTACACACAGTTTTAAGACCATCGCTAATATTTATAATGTTTTCTCTCACAATATCAGAAATTATATTGTAAATATGCCCGTTGATACCATATACCTCTCTCAGCTTATTTAATAGAATTTTCCTAGAGATCGAGTCGAATGTCTTACTGAAATCTATAAATGCACAAAAGAGTTTCCCTTTAGGCTTGTTCAAATTTTCTTTAATATCATCCGTGAGGTGTTTTATTGCATGGCATGTTGATTTACCTTGTCTGAATCCAAATTGTTCAGCTAGGAGTATGCTATCTAAATGATCTCTTAATCTGTGGTATATCAGGGAGGATAATATTTTGTTTGGGCACGAGAGGAGAGAGATTCCTGAAGTTATTTAGATCTTCTCTGTCACCCTTTCCCTTATAAAGGAGTTTTAGTGTTGCTTCCCTCCATTGTTCAAGTATTATGCCATATCTTAGACAGAGGTTGAATATTTCAAGTAGCGTTTCCCAAGTCAGGTTGTAACTTTGTTTTAATATTTCATCGGTGATATTGTCTTACCCAGGTGCTTTATTATTTTTTAGGAATTTCACAACACTGCCTAGTTCAATTTCTATGAAGTTCTGGTATTGCCATGATTCAGGGTTTACCAAGTCAGAATGTGTATGTGTCTCATTTACATGCTTAGGTCTGTTAGTAGTTGTTTGAAGTGTTTCTTCAATGTAAAGCCATCAAAGACGGGAATATAGTTTTGTTTGTATTTTGGGAACAGGATCCAAGGTTTTTTATTACTATCTTCTATTTTCTGTAAAGTCTGGTTTTCCCTAAATTGTTGCAGTTTTAGTTTAAGTATGGTTTTGTATTCCTTCTTAACTTTTAAATACTCTTCTTTGAAAAGTGGATCCTGTTTGCTAAGTTGGAATAAACTCAATGCTTCTCTTTTGCGATTTTTGCATTCCCAATCAAACCAGGGTTTGTGCCAGTTTTTCTTTTTGGTTTGTGTTTGACAGGCTGTAATGAGGTGATTGGTGATGATATCCACGGCTTTTGATATTTCATGTTTATCTGAAATGTCATTGAGTATGTTTTTTAGGTATGTGATGTCTATATTTTCGACAGAAATAGCCCATGGCGGTTTTGGTTTTATCTGATTTGGATTATTTATAATTCCGTTTTCAGGGTATTTCAATTCTATTGAGATTCCAAGATGTTTCCTGATGAGGTTTTGTCGTATTTCTCTTCTTGATTTGAAGGTGGGGGTGCTCTCTGAAATACAAGATCTGTACAGCTACCTCCTCTGTGGTCATAATATGTGAGGTCAGCTGGGTTGTTTAGCAGTAAAATGCCATGATTGGACAGAAATTCAATAAGGCCATCTCCTTTGTGGTAGACAGATCTATTCTGCAATTGAAGTCACCAGTTATTAATACATGTTTTGAGTTTGAGTCTATGATATTCAGACAATCTGTGAGGTTAAATAGTATAGTTCTTAGGTCTGTGTCAGGGTTGTGATACATAAGGATTATGACGCCGATGAGCGTATTCAGTATAATGTGGTTCTTGTTGCTGGCGATTAATTTCGGCTCTAAATGTGGCTTACATGCTATCAATAAACCGCCAATAGGTCTTTCGTGGTTATGTTTTTCAGCTAGATTTTTGAAAACGTAAAATCCATTTAGTGTTGTATTTCTCCAATTAAATGTTTCGGTAAAAAGGAGTATATCCGAAGAGAATAGCACATCTGTAGTGTTTAGATGGTTAAGTGCAAAAGTCATTCCTTTTATATTCCAAAAATAGAGTTTGGTAATCAAAGAACCCAAATTATTCATATTTCCATCTGTATTTCGATTCTGATTAATAATATTTTTTCGTTTACACCCGCCACGTGAATGGCGAATTGTACGCCTTAAGGCCTAACGATTTTACCCTTTCAAAAACATTATTGGGTAATAGTGCTCTCTTATTAAAATTATTGATATTGAATAAGAAGGACCTACTGTATTTAAAAGCGGTCTTGTTTGGTAGAATAAATTGATTATAATAAGTGGAGTTGTAAAAATGCCTGGAGCGATATGAAATGGCTACCATAGTCATTCACTCAACATGTTAATACACTTAAATGCAAAGCTAATACAGGAATACCTCGATTATCGCGGTTTCGATTATTGCGATTCTCGATTTATCATGGTTTATAATTTGATACCAAAATTCAATTATTGCACTCAAAATTCGAATTATCGTGGCTTCGAGATATAGCCCACTATATAAGCAACCAGAATTACATTTGCTCTCCAGGTAACTCTCTTTAGCACTTCGTTTTTATCCAACGGCACTTGCTCACCACTCATCAGTAACTGTCCGCCGTTAAATGAAGTACACATGGACAGGGCCGATTTATCCAACGGCACTTGCTCACCACTCATCAGTAACTGTCCGCCGTTAAATGAAGTACACGTGGACAGGGCCGACTTAACCAGGTAAGCAGGTGAAAACGAAGATAAATTTACAAGTATTTAAATATTTTTTTATTATTTTTAAATTAATAATATCAAATACATTCAATATATATATATATATTTCGAATCTAAACTGACAGAAAAATTTACATTAATTTGTTGAATATTTATATAACAAAAATTTTGTATTGAATCTAATTAATTTTACTTCCGGCAAAAATAAATTGTGACAAACAAGATTTATATGTATACTTTTTTAATACTATACTTTTTTGTTATTCAAATAAAAGCTCGATTAGATATTTTGTTTAAAATAAAGAGATTTGCATATGCAAAACTAAAGCGATTCAAATAAATTTGCCATTAAAATAATTTAAACTGATTTTTTTATAACAAATATTCTATCAGTTTTAATAAAAACTAACGAAAATTGATTAAATTATTTTTATAAAGTTCATATTAAAGTTCGCGGCGTGCGTGAATTTTATCATCATCCATATCGCGATATCGCCGGCGATTACTTTAGTCGCGTGTGAGTTTCACGCTGGCGACAGAAACTCTTCAGCGATGTCGCAGAGATCATACTTCGCGATCATTTGATAAAAACATAAAAAAAATTAAAATGGAAAATAAGAATAAATCATTATTTTTCTTTCTTGTTTAACATTATAAAGTTTTATAATTTTTTTCTATTACAAAATTTAAATTCTATTGATATTGTAATTTAAAATTATATGAATTTTTAATTTCTAATTGGCAATGCATTAAACAAATGGCGACAGAATATATATTTTAGCTTACAATATATATATTATTTAAAAATTTTAAACAACCATGTAAAAACCAAAATAAAATGTATACATATTAAAATTCAAATGCACTCACGGCGAAATGTGCTGAATCGACAAAGTTCATCCATCTAGAATTTTGATGCAAATAACCCGATTTATTTTTATATTTAAAAGATACTCTCAATCTTATATACTGGGTCAAGGAAACATTCAAATTTCACTTTCGAGCAATGTAAATAGCGAACGACAGTTCATTATGCAAACTGTATTCTCCTCTTGGGACTGTGTATATTTAGAACTTAGAACAAACTTCATGCAGATGGAAACCGAACTAGTTCTGGATTGCAAATGAGTTTCTCAATCTCGAGGGTAACTCATTCTTTAGATCTTATTTTTTACATGTTTTGGAAATTTCTCCAATCATTAGTATTTCGTTTTATAGCAAAGTAATTATATTTTGATAATCTTCAAACGGTACCTATATACGAAAAAATTTACCTCGATGATGAATATTGTTACGCTTTTATATATATAAGCGAGTAAATTTTTAATGAAGTAATATATGCTCTCTGTTAATGTAAAATAATTAGAAACAACGCAGTTCTTCCTTTACAAAATCTAATAAAAATCTTGAAAGTAAACACATCTAACTCAAGATGACACGCAGGCATTTTCTTTGTAACATATTATGTTCTGTTATATTGTACGTAAACGGAGACAACTGTTCCAAATTACTCTGTTAATGACTAAGCTTTCTGTATTTCACGCTTGGAGTTACATTTTACGTATAAATTTAATGATTCGATTTTATACACTTCTCACGTCATTAGTTACGTAGAAGCAAAGTAATTTATGAGAAATGGTCTCTTGTCCCCTCGAAAAGTTTCATTTGTTTTACTACAACGTCTCGTACCATTTTGACATTCGCTATGTTCGTTTTGACGAGAATTGTTGTAAATGTTGAAATTTTCAAAAGGGAATTATCACCGTTCACAAAATGCATTTTTAAAATTTTATCTTTCAGAAACGAACAATAAACCGAAGAATAATTAATTACTAAATTAAATAACTATAAATTTCTAAAACTTAATTGAAAATTTATCTCATTAAATAGGAATAAACAAGAGCAGTTATAGAAAGAAATAATCGTTTATTTCCCGTATGTATCCGATATTTTAGAATGATTAAAGATGCGCAATTAAAATATGTCATCAATTAGGAAGAGAAACTAACTTGTAAGTTGGAACTATCAAATAGTCCAACTCAGACCTCATTAGAGGAAACCTGAAAAATTTGAACATCCGCCATTTTTTAATGGATTAAATTAGTACAGTTAAAAATGCTGTGCTGAGGTCATATTTAATAGTAGAACATGTTTACGGAATTTCATGAAAATCCATTAATTATTTCAAAAGTTATTAGTGAGGACAAGCAGATAGGCAGACAGCATGGCAATCTTATAAGTCTGACTTTCCTTCGAAAAGCAAGCTAAAAATTACTAATCGATAATAGTGATCTACTGCTCTAACGCTTGTGTGGTGTAACACGAGAGATCAAAAATCCTTTATATTAAGGTATTTAATACATTATAAATCTTTTTTAATAATGAATGATTAGTTTCCGGTTTTAAAAAAGAACGTGTTAAATTTATTCAAAATGTTAGATTAATTTCGAAGGTAAATTGCTAATAAAAGCGTAACGATAATTTAATTAATTTCGTTTTTATTCATAAAATAAGTTCGAGTTCGTAAATAAAAAGAAGAAATATATATAACTGAAAAGTAAATGATGGAAGAATCACATGATCCGCTCTCTTCCGGAAACTAGGGAATAAATCGGAAATGAAGCACCACTCTGGGAATGACTGAGTAAATGACTTTCTCAAACGGCTTGCAGAACACATTTCACTTTATCAAAAATTCTTTCCCATATATTTACAGTACGAAAATGAAAATTAAAATTGCAGTTTTGCAATATATATTCTTGATAACTTGGAACGTTTTCTTTCCTTTTTTTTATTGCATGAATGAATATTTACTCGTGTTAGTGTAATAAACGATTATTTTTAGTTTGAAGTTTTAAATTCTTTCTTAATGTTTTAAAATTTTGTTTATGACAAGATATATTACACTAATATAAATTGATAAATTAATAATATCAATACAGTATAAGTTTTAGCATTTAAATATTTACGAATTCCGATCTATCACTCTGATGGAGGTTGTTTAACATGATTTAAACAGACTATAAAGCTAGAATGATGATCTCTCAATCAGATATGAATCTTAGTTAATGCTACGATTATCGCCATTATTTGAGGGAAGAAGTCTACATAATTAGAGCGATAGATCGTGCCATTAAATATTAATATAAGAGATTTATTAACGAATTCGCTTCATATATTGAAAATTTGTAACTATGCAAAACTTACTATTAATTCTATAAGATTAATATTTCATCCACAAAATAGTTTATATCATTAAAAAAAATGAAGAAAACTCTCATGAGTTAAAGTTAGACTGATGGTATGAAGTGATGTGATAAGAGGTAATGCTTTAGCTGAATTGGATTGGTTAGTGTCAACTCATGAGGAACATCCGATAATACTGCGTAGAGTGTCATAAACTTGCTAATATATATAATTCTTGGTTCATTGCACAGATAGGATTAAATATAAGAAAATACGAAAAGATAGGAATTAAGGAGCATTATTTCGAGTAAAAGCTATAAAAATTTATGCCACTGAATAAGCAGACTTTTTATCGATGAAATTTTAATGAATTTAATGTAGGACCTAACAATAATAAATAGAAATTAATCAAGATAATTGAATTCAATTCGATGTTTATTATTAAAACTAAGCGAACGAGGACAGACAATTAACAAATGTCAAGAAAGTTATTAATTCGAGATTTGTAAAATATTTATCTTGGATCCACAAAATATTAGTTAATATAATTTTTCAATTTTTTCTTTTAGTTAGTGCTCTTCAGAAAGTATAAATATTGAATAACAGAATTAATTCTTATTTATTCGAAATACAATTGGGTTATATTTATTTTTGATTTCTGATTAAGGAATCTGTAAAAATTTTTTTTTCTAATTTTTATCAACTCTACACAACTAAACAAACTATAAATAATAAATATTATAGAGTCAAAACTGATTACAGATGCCAAAATATGTAAAGTAAATACTGTATATATAATAAAATCTAAATATTCCTGATCATCAACGGTTGCATTTCCTAATAAATAAATATAAATAAATAAATAGAATTAATTCTCATTTATTCAAAACAAACTGAATTAAATTTCCAAATAAATGTAATTTAATTCAGATTGTTTGAATAAATTGGAATTCTAGATAACAAAATCTCCAAGAAAAAAAATTAATAATCAAAAAAATGTATTAATAATAATTTCTATCACTTATATAAAACCAAACAAATTATAAAGAATAAAAGTTATAGAACCTAAACTGTTTAGAAATATCAACATGTTTATGTAAGGAAAATACAGTATATAAGTGTACAATGAATCTATAGGTTCTTCATCCTCAAGAGTAGCATTTACTCATAAATAAATGGTACAATTAATTTTCATTTGTTTTGAAACAACTGAATTAAATTATATTTATCACTGATTTCCATATAAATATAATTTAATTCAGTTATTTCAAACAAAAGGGAATTCCAGATAAGGAAAATTTAAATTATTAACTTAAAAAAGTATAAAAAACAAAACAAAAACTATTGTATAAGAAAAATCATTACAGAAACAAAAACTGTTTACAGAATTCAAAATAGATAATATAAATACATGTAATAAACTTATATGTTCTTGATATTCAAAGGTCTCATTTTCTCATAAAAACTGTAAATAGCCTATAGTAGAATTAATTCTAATTTATTCGAAACAAACTCAATTAATGTATATTTATCGGTGATAAAGAAATAATCTATACAAGAAAATTAATAACTCTAAAAAATGTAAAAATCATTTTTTTTTTATCAATTCTACATACAAACAAAAACGAAAAACTATAAAGTACAAATATTATGGAACCAAAACTGTTTAGAGATGTCAAAAGATGTAAAAAAATAAACTTGTATGTTACTTGATCTACAAAAGTCGCATTTCCTCATTTAACCTAGAGTAAATGCCGGTAGTTTACTCTTATTTTAAGTACTTAAGGTTTCTTTCGCAACGTCACAACAATTTCCTTCCTTTTAGTTGACATTATGGTATCACACAATTTACAATAAAATACAATCTAACTGCCAGCACAACTTCTCAAGCTTCAATCTACGTTGTAAGCACGACTTACAAAATTGTTCTTTCCAACTCAAAAGCGCAAAGTTTCGACATAATTATGCGTTACTAATCGCTAATGCATTTTTTAGCTAGTCTGAATTAATAGAAGAAACTCATATAAATCCAGTTTTCTATATTTTATATTATTTTATTTTAAATATTTATATAAGTTTATTATATACACATAATAAACATAATATTCTATATATATTTAAAAATTTTATTCTGAATTTAGATACTTTGTGATACATTTGCGAAAAATTTATATCATCTTTTGTTTTTACATGAAAATTTTGGATATTAAAAGAAAAAAAAAACTAACGTCTAAACGTATTAGTTATGTTATTATTATTGGAAAATGAAATGTGATATATTTTTCTCATTTAAAATAAGGAAAAAAAGAACGTTTAATTAAATAATAAATAAAATCATATCTCGCAACAGTATCTATCTTTTTTGACGGTTAGAAAATATACTATCACAATTGTTGAACTCTAGATGTTATAAGAATCTGTTAATATATAAGATGATGATCTGGTCCACTAAAATTTCCAGAAGACTGATTTTATTTGAAATATTAGAAGAAGAAAAAAAAAAACGCACATTTCTTTCAGTCACAAATTATAGTTAAAAGAATTTTAGGAATCTGTCTTAGAAAGTAATTATTGAAAGAATGCAATATAAAGTTAAATTTCCAATTGAAACGTCATTTAGATGAAGTATTAAAATCAGAAAAGAATTGAGAATAAATTACATTTTATTTTATGATAAAGTTCTATTTTTTCATTAGGCAAACAGATCATCGCTGTTAGTTTTTCACTTTTTTGATATTTACAAAAAATCTTGTATAACTTTTGATACATTTATTCTTATCTTAAATATCATGAAAGATTAAGAATTATTTTAAAAATTTCTCGGCGAAACTTTTATATTAAAATATTTAAAAAAGAAATCAATATGAAAAAATATTTTAAACCTGCAGTAGATAATTTTTCTTAAAAAAAAATAATAATAAAAGCTTCGAAAATAGAAAAATTTGAAGATGACTTAATTTTTATACCCTGTAATTTTGCATGGAATATTAAATTTTATCACATTAATATAAAATTATAAGATAAAATTTGAAATTATTTAATCTCAATTTTCTCACTATATATAAATACTTTTTAATGGAGTGTAAATTTGACATTTTAAGATTTTTTTCTTTAAATTATGTATTAGGTATATGCAGCAATGATAGTATCTTCTATTTATAAGAGAATCCAGTGCTGTTTGTTGATTGTTAATGTGATAAAATAATAGTGTGTAAAACTTTACATTTGATATTTTTAATACCCTATAATAAAACACGAAATTATTAATATATTAAATTATTTACTACTACTACTACTACTACTACTACTACTACTATTATTATTATTATTATGCAAAGCACTGTTATTTTAGTATCATTCTAAAGTTTATCGAAATCCAGAAATTGTAAACTTTTAACTACTTTATTAAAAATTTTAAATAAAACTAAAATTTTAAACACGTACTTGATAGAAATTAATTAAACTACGGAAGAGTAACTTAATGATTGATGGCAAAGAATTTCTTATTGCTCACGTTGAAGCCGTTAACATTAAACTTGTAGGAGCGCGCCATCTCATGGAAAAATTAGTTAACATTTTGAAGAAAATAAAAAAAAAAATTTCTATAAATTTTGTATAAAACGTATCAATTGCATAATTATAGGTTAATAAATTAAAATATTAAAATAACATTATTATTTTGTTCGAGTATCAGAGATTTGTGAGAATTAAAGCAGCTTAGTGAGTCTTACATAAGAGATTGCTTCAGAAGAGTATTGAAAATGGGATGAAAAATGTCATAATAAAATTTACTGTTTGTAATTTATAAAAGGACGTATCTTATCGCAAATATTTCTTAGGAATGGTAAAATATATCTGCTACAGTACAGTATATACGATATCAATGAACAGTATACTTGTAAGTTCAAACCTATTCATACTGTCACTAGCAGATGTTGTTCGTGATGTTTATTGGTTTATATTTTTGTTTATCTCGTCTCTTCTTCTTTGCTGTCCTGTTTTTTCATTTTAATTTGGCATCTGCCAAGTTATATTCAATTTAACGATGGAATTCCATAAGGTGGGAATACCATAAAAATTTATTTATTTGTACACGCTGTAAAGCATTACAGATACATTGCAAAAAAAAAAAACAGATATTTAAAACTAAATGATTAATAAGCTACGATTTAAAAATATTTTATACAGATCAAATCTTAGAATTGAATTAATATATTTTTTCTTAGAAAATTATCAAATAAAACTTATTATCGACGAGAAGCGAATTCTTTAAATGAAGTTCATTTCTTAAAAACTATTTCCACGCGTATTTTCTAATATTGATTAAGTTTGAAGTAATAACAAGGCAGTTTCCTTTGTTTATTAATTATAGTATAGATGTTGACTATTTCACATCTCTCTCTTCATTTTCTTTCTGAATCTCTTATTACTTTGGTCAAAACACTGGAAGGAGCATAGGTTATCCTTCCAATGTTTTGACCAAAATCCTGACATGCATTTGAATGCATATCATTTATCATGCTGGAGAAATACAGTCTAAACTGTTCCTGATGACAAGACTTGAGACTTTAGATTTTAAAGGTCAAAGTTTAAGCTTATTTGTAAAATTCAAATAAACTCAAACTTTTCATATCAATTTGACTTGAGCCTGCAACTGTAATCAGTACGTATTGATCTAGTACAGTGGTGTTCAACCCCTTGATCGCAAAGTGATTTTTGGTCAATCTCTTGTTTATATTCCTCCTTACTTACAAATTTAATTAAAACTGAAAACAGAATATTTTATTTATCATTATTTTGTATAATTTTTTGATTCTCTTTAAGTGTATTGCTATTGTTTATTTATTTTTCATTAAAATTGTCAAATCAATAATTTTCTTATCATTTGGAAATATACACATGAAAATTTTCCAATATTAACTGATATTGCACAAAAAAATTCTGTGGTGTTTTGGATCAACATACTTGTCAGAATCCAGTTTTTCAAATATGAGCATCATAAAAAAATCAAGAAACCAAATTACAAATCATCATTTGGATGATTGTCTGCAATTGGCCATTACTTCATATCAACCTATGAAGACATTGTGAGCTCCAAACAATACCAAATTTCACAATAACTTTTTTTTAATCAGCATTTCCTGTAACTTATGAATTTGTAATCAATATGTTGTTTTTTCTAACTTTGATTTTCCAAAAACAGAGAAATAAACAGTTTACTCCAATATATTTATTTTATTTGTTGTATTAAAATAATTAAAAGTGATAAATAAATTTTTAAATACACAAAATTTTTAGGGTTGGGAAAGTGGGTCTTCCAAAGTGAGAGTGCATTTAACTGCATAGCTGTGCATAATTAGATATCAGGTTGGGGAACGTGATCTATATAAGAGAGTAGATCATCAAATAACTTAGTATGGAAAAGTAGCTCAGATAGTAAAAAACGGTTGAACACCACTGATATAGTAGGTTAAATGATAAACTGTAAAATTATTAATTTGCACCATTAAAATAAAATGATTATTAATACTGTACTTTGCTGATTTTAATAGCTGAAGGTGCACCAGGGTAACCAGGAAGGCAAGTTTTAAATGCTGAAACTTCACTCCATGGACCTCTTCCACAAGCATTTATAGCAGCAACTCTAAATTTGTAAGCTGTTCCTGGGAGTAATTCTTGTTTCTTTAGCATAGAATGGTCAGGAACTGATACAACATCAATATCCTAAAAATAATAAATCAAATTCAATAAAATATTAAATGTAATAGCTTTAAGATATTTAAAGGCAACTTGCAAAAAGCTAGTTTGAGAATGATAAAATTTACAAAAATATTTAGTCATTTATGATTATTTATAGTAAATCGCACATTATAAATGCAAAAACATCAATATTCTTTGGGAATTTAGTATAGAAAATCATAAATTTCTGTTCTTGATTATCAATTGTGAGTTCATGATGAAACAAATTTGTTTGATATGAAAGCTTAATATGAAAATCGTATCTAAATTTAATGTTTAATCTAGATTAGAGAATGATAAACAATTATGAATTTTTCAACATACTCAGATTATAATATTTATCCGAATGAAACATAAAATGGATCATAACAAATAACATATTTACTAAAAGTGAATTGGATAAAGATAAGCCAATATTGGGAATTAACTAATTATCCAGCCTGAAATTAGTTAATAATTTAAAGAGTAAATGAGAATATTTTTAGCATAAATTCTTCAGTTTTAAATAATAATAAACAACAAAATATTTCAGATGTATATGGGTCTAATAACTTGATAGAAGTGTAAGGTTTGATAAGGACTGAAAGACCCAAAGAAATTGTAAATTTTATCATGTTTTAAATAAGGAAAAAAGGGAAGAAATTAATTATATATGTTTACGTTTAAAATATTTCCCTTGAAATAAGAAAAAGAATTGTAAATATATAGATATTAAATTGTGTAATGAACTAAACCCACCATCCCACACAATCAGGAAATGAGATCATTTCTCTTAAGTGAGATAAACAAAAGAAATGGATCTTTCTCTTCTTCAGGAAAGGTGAAGTCAAAAGTGCTCTCACCTCATAAACAGGTCATAGCCATAGGAAACTTGGACACATTTGCACAAAGATTTTACAAAATAGATCTCTCCATAGACTAGGGACAAGCATGCATTATTAACTACATGAGAAATTCTGAGGAAATGAAACCTGCAGAAGTCTTTGAAATATAAAACAGGAAAAATAAACATATATTATGAATGAAATAACTCCAGAAATTATATTTTTACCCTGGATCTAGGCAAACGAAAATCAGTAACATAACTATATTCAAATAATAATATATAGCGGTGATATGTATGATTAATTATACTTAGAAAAAGCACTATCTATCTCTTTTTAACGACAGAAATTATTCACCAAGTCTCTCAGCGCATATTCGGCACACAGGAAAAGATAAAGAGAATTTGTTTAAATCAGTTGTTTATTTCCAAATTACAGTAAATATTTAAATTATCAAAATTAAAAGCTTTTTTTTTTATCAAAATTAAAAGTTTTTTTTTAAAACATTAAAATTTTCTATATGTTAACTACAAAGTTTTTTTACAAATTCACACTGGCAAAATGCATTTCGGCCCTGTAGGCCCTCCTCAGTTGCAGTTAGTTGTGAATTCTTAATTTAACACTCCAACTCATAATTCTTTTAAAAA
>AYEL01089814.1:0-11248 GCA_000484575.1 Olivierus martensii | reverse complement strand
AAATCTAATAAACCATTTTTTCAAAACTTTTGTTCATATTCTTAGTCTAATTGTTATCTTTAAGTTATTTATTTACAATTAATTATATTATGATTATGTTGTATGCTGTATATTATGGAGAAAAATGTTAGGGGGTCGATGAAGAAAAACCTTCTTTTAAAAGGGGTCGATGCAAGAAAAAAGTTGGGAATCCCTGCTCTAAAGAAGAAAATCCTGATCTAAAAGGTTATAATTTAAGAGAAAGAGAAACTTAAGTAATACACTGTGAATTGCCAGAGCAACGCCGGGCACGGGTATGCTAGTTTCTAAATCAATTATTTTGCTTTATAATAATCTGTATATTTTTATGGATAATAAATAATAATAATAATAATAATTAAAAATAAGTAACAATAAAGAAATATTATTTAAACAGCAGATATATATCTATATATTTCAGTTAAGACAATATTATATTTTTGAAAGTTTTCAAGTGAAAAGTACTGATTTATAAGATCTTTCAAACTATAAATCATCCTAATAATAATGATGCTCAATCAATTTCAAACTAATTTGAAACATTGAAATGTTACAATTAATTTGAAATTGTTAACTTCTATATGGAGTAAAAATAATGTTTTATTATAAATTACTTGATTGTTCTTCCTTTCATCCTAATAATAATGATGCTCAATCAATTTCAAACTAATTTGAAACATTGAAATGTTTACAATTAATTTGAAATTGTTAACTTCTATATGGAGTAAGAATAATGTTTTATTAAAAATTACTTGATTGTTCTTCCTTTTTTTTTTGTTAGAAAAACAATGATTTCTTCATGTTTTAGATCTTCTTTTATGTTTCATTATATGTTATGAGATATTTAACATATATTGCCTATTTATTCAGATTGATAAATATTTTACTATTTAGTGGTTTGAATACAGTATATTTCTAGATTATACTGAATAATCTTGTTTGCTAAAAGACTCATGAATTTAATCTGTTTTGTTTCATTTGAAAATGTAAAAAAATGTGCTTGTAAAAGTCCATCTATAATTTAATTTAATGAGAATAATTAAACATAAAACTATTTTTGAACAACATCCTCTTCTATTACTTCAAAAAAAAAAAAAAATTAGTAATAATCAAATCAGAAAATCACATCTTGCTGCAGTCAAAAATCTCTTAACTGATGCCACTATAATTCACCAGTCAGAAATTTTCAACATATTTAGTATATCATTACATAGGCCTGCATGAAATTGTGAAAATGAACTTCTAATACATTATAAATGAGTTTATAAAAATAAGTGTAAACAAAATGCTACATATGTAGCATTTTGTTTACACTAAATTCCAATGCTATTTACTGCCATTATGTTATATTTTATAATTACATATTATAATTATAAGATACAAAACTAATGTATAGTAGAGTCTCCATAATCCAACACACATGGTTCTAGGGCTTGTCAGATTATTGGATGTTCAATGAAAAAAATGGACGTAATGAGGCTTGTCAGATTTCAGAGATTTGTCAGATTATTGGATGTTTAATGAAAAAAATGGACTTAATGAGACTTTAATAACTGCTTATATTCAAAAAACTTAACAAAGGAGAATAAACTAGCACTAATAGCAGCTGAGATAAACTGATAACCATTTTATTAACATTAAAAACACAAACGTTTTCGGCTCATTCGCCATCTTCAGGCACTTTGTTCTAAAGTTCGAATCAAATTCAAAGAAGAATAAAGCAACTATGTTGCTATGGTAACCGTATTACATCATAAGAAATTTAAAACAACAAAATTTACAATTACTATGTTTGATTAATATAAATAAAGTAATATAACAACTTATTAAATCTACTAACATACAAAAGAACTACTTTTAAAAAATTAAAGGTACAGTTAGTTAATCAGGTTGAAAAAAGTCCTAATGATTTCTATTATTGAGCACATATTTCCATGGGTGGGGTGGCTCCCAGGCTATCTTATCATTTACCAGGTTTTTTTCTTCACTTCTTTTTAATATTTCTAATGACTCCGTAATAGTAGTTCGAAGTCGCGCTAATCAAGGCCTATCTGTACATCGTTATCTGGGGCCGTCGTTAACCAAGGTACCACTGTAGGTGGAAAGACACGTCATCTCTACCTTGCAAGTTTGTGCATCGTGACCATTATATTTTTTTTATAACACCCACACACTGTTAAAGATTGATTGTTTTCCATCTAGTGTGGACAATGTTGGAAATAACACTGGAATGCTGGGAAAATAGAGTGTGGAGCTGAAATTGGTCAATTCTCTTTTGCTTGAATCCATCTTTCTTCAAAGACAAATTTAGATTAGAATTTTTCAATAACTAATTTTTATTAATTTTCTCTTTCATTTTTGGTATAATTATACATTCTCACTAATAAGACATCATGCTAAATTAATGTTTCTAGTAGAACTTGTAAAAATTGATTGATTAAATCAGAATTATAGATTAATATTTCAGTGAATTGCCTATAAATATTCTTAAGCATTTGTGTTATATTAATTTGATTTTGCAGTTTTTTTTTTTTATTAGACACTTCCATAAATATATAATCAAGAGACGTTGTAATGAACATTGTGACATTGTGAGACGTGACGAATTACTACATTGTAATGTCATTTATGGATTGCTTCTTTAGAAACTTTTCCTACATCTTTAAATATTTTAAAGCTAAACTTTTTCTATTGATTTTTATACAGTAGATTCTTTATTTAAGTGGTTAATTCATTCCAAAAATTTTTTCATGTAAGTTGAAATTTGCATAAGTCCATAACACTTAAATTCAAAATATAATATATGAATATGTGTGATTATGTTCAAAATGATTAGATGAAAGTGCTAAGTATATGATAATTTAAGGCCATATGTTCTTAAAAAGCATGACTTATATTGAAATTATATTTATTGGACATTGATTTCCTTTTGAATTAATATATTATGTAGGAGTTATGTTCTAGACCAGCCATTCTCAACCTGCGGCCCGCCAAACTTTTTTGTGCGGCCCGGAACACACATGCATGAAATTAATAAAAGCACTGAATTCTTCTCTTACATGCAAAAAAATTAAAATTCTGATATAAAAAAATTTTTTTAAATCTGTAAAAATTAGAATTTTCCTAATTTGTTAGGTCCTTCCTGATGCACTCATAAAATTTTACAGACCATAGGTCAGTTTGGAAAATATTGACCTATGGTATTCACGAATTGAAAAGTCAAGATTTTTTTGTTGGAGATTTTTTAGAAGTCGCATTTTTTCACGTGACACCAACTGGTTGCCGACTGCTGATATAGTATGTTGCGGCCCGCTTAATGTAGCAAACAAATATATGTGGCCCGTTTAATGCAGCAAACAAATACATGTGGCCCGGGAAAAAAAAAGGTTGAGAACTACTGTTTTAGACAGACTAAAAATTCAAATTTATATGGAGGTGTATAGTTATACAAATAAAAAAATATTTTATTATAAATTAAACTATAATAGAGTATAATTTATTGTAATTGCTAAATAATATTGAAAATACATATGAAATATTATTAAAACAAAAGTAAAAATTTTTTATTATACTACTTATTACAATTGCTCCTTCTGAGAACTTAAAATTGCTTCAATTGTAGTTGAAGTTCTTAATATTAAATGACTAGCTATTGAGGCTTTTTGGCTTTTTTTCTCGATGAAGTTTAACTTCATCTGCTTGCCATCACGAACCTTTGCATCATAAGCTGCATGATAGTAAGACAAACCATCATTTATGTCATATTATTTTAGTAAAACAATCAGATAAGTGATTACAACTCTGCAGAATGATATATTTTATATACTGTATACAATTAGGAACATAAATACAGAAGGAGAAAGAAAATCAGAGAAAATAAAATGTACATCTATTCAAATGACATAAGTATGAATATCTTTGATGTATATCAAGTTTATCATCTCTAATGAATCACAATGTATATACTGATATCCCTTGTATAACACAGTAGATATATTCCTAAAAACACTGTGTTGTGTAAAACTGTGTTATATGAGACCTGGAGTCAATACAAAAAGGAGAGTATGTCCAAAACCTATGAAAAGCAAATAAGTTTCTTTAATTCAACATAAGAAACTTAATTTTTATTAAGAATATTAATAATATGAAACATAAAGAAAGAAAAAATATATAGCCTATATAAAATTCATTATATAGGCTATATATTTCATAATTATATCTTCCTTACCATTGTTCATTAAAAATGAGAATATTTTTTCTTTTTAACAATATCAACTTTACTTTCTGAACTTTTTTCTACATTTAAAGTTTGTGTATCTTCTGCTATCTTTATAAAATCTGTATCTAACCCTGTTACAAAACAATTGTTCCTTAACATATATCCAACAAAATTTATGAATAAAAAAATTTTTTTTATTTCACATTTTTCTATTGAAGAATAGAACTGAATATTTGGAACACAAATACCCAATGGTCAACAATTAACTCAATTACAAAATAATTCAATTCAATTTCAAATTGAAATCAAAAATAGACTGTATATCGTTCCTCTCACAGCAAACTAGCAAAATTGCATTTATGACTAATTTTAGCAAACTATTTCCCAATGATTGCACTTTATATGTGTATTATGTGTCCATAGTGTGGATTTACCAGAATTAATGAAAATGTTTTGTGTTGTAAAAGTACCGTGTTATATGAGGGTTTCCACAATGTTCTAATCATGTTAGAATGAAACCATGTTGTAGGAGGGATACCTGTACAAAACAACATATACCACTGCAATGTATATCAAGGATTCCCTCTTGTTTATATACTTATTATATGTGTTTTGTGTTGTCTTACTTGTTTATTCACATACATAAACAAATATGTTCTTTTCATGTATATTGATAATCCAATATAAACTGATTATAATCTTTTCTAATATCAATGATTCTAATATAATATTTCAAAAGTTTATATAATTTTAACATTCCATAATTATTCGTATTAAAAATGATCTGAATAATTCATTTGAATCATTTATATAATGAGTAATTTTATGAAACACACACACATACAAAATAAAATTATTGTTCAATAACTACTCTCAGAATTTAAGTATTCATTTCTGCCCAAATTGTAATGATACTACAGTTTACAAAAGTTTAATGATATACTAAATAATTTGTTTTTAATTTGATTGAAAGTTCATAAACAACATGAAGAAATCTCAATTTTTAGTAGATAAAACAGCAAATATTGACAATGAATGTCTTCTATGGTAATTTCAAAAATTTTCATACAAGACCATTGTTTGGACTTATCATCATACATCATTCATTCAATTAGAGACATAAGATAGAAATATCAAAATTTATTATTCATTTTGAAATATGAAAAAAATTGTAATCTTTAAACTGCCATCCTTTCATTGATGAACTCCTTATACAGGTAGGCCTTGATTAGTGCGAATAATGAGTTCCAGATTTAATTATACTTTGGGATGAGGCAAGAATTATTAAACCAGTAAAACCTGGAATGAGATCTACTATTATGGAGTTGTTAGAAATATTATAAGAGAAGTGAAGAAGAAAACCTGGTAAATGATAAGATAGCCTGGGAGCCACCCCACCCATGGAAATATGTGCTCAATAATAGAAATCATTAAGACTTTTTTCAACCTGGATTAACTAACTGTACCTTTAATTATTTAAAAGTTGTTCTTTTGTATGTTAGTAGATTTAATAAGTTGTTATATTACTTTATTTATATTAATCAAGCATAGTAATTGTAAATTTTGTTGTTTTAAATTTATTACGATGTAATACGGTTACCATAGCAACATAGTTGCTTTATTCTTCTTCGAATTTGATTCGAACTTTAGAACAAAGTGCCTGAAGATGGCGAATGAGCCGAAAACGTTTGTGTTTTTAATGTTAATAAATGTTATCAGTTTATCTCAGCTGCTATTAGTGCTAGTTTATTCTCCTTTGTTAAGAAAAAAATGGAATTACACAAACAGAATTTGCTCAGTTTATTAAGACTTCTCTGTCACTATTCTTGCTATTCAAATCTTTCACAAGACTCTTAATTTTATCCCAAATTTTTTAATATCATAAATGGTGGCTCATTCAATACCATGAAACGAAGCCAAATCATTAAACTTTTCTCCCAAGTAAAGTTTCTTAATTATTTCTGCCTTTTCGACCACAGTAAATGTCTTGTGTTTTCATTTTTTACTTTTTCCAATTTGTGACATTATGCAAATTTAAATAATAAATACTGATACAGTAAAAACAGTGTACTGAACAATCATTAAACTTTTCTCCCAAGTAAAGTTTCTTAATTATTTCTGCCTTTTCGACCACAGTAAATGTCTTGTGTTTTCATTTTTTACTTTTTCCAATTTGTGACATTATGCAAATTTAAATAATAAATACTGATACAGTAAAAACAGTGTATTGAACTTAAAAAATAATCTGCTTATAATGCCTGCGCAATGAACGAATAGCGACTGACAATTTATTTTACATCATTTTTTCTCTCTTGCACTAGATCACAACTTCGCAGAGTGTTGGATTACTGGATATGCTGGACTACAGTGACTCAACTGTATAAATTAATTTTTTTTTATTTTTAATTATTATTCAATATAATATTTTTTGTAATAACAAACATTATTTTTTATAGTAGTACCCAGATGAACATCAAGTAATAAATTGAAATATTGCATTTACTATCAGATTAATAAATAAATAATCACTAATGCCATCAGATTTAAAAATAAAGGTAGGACTCGATTAGTGCGAATAATGGGTTCCACAAATTTCTCGCACTATTCGAAGTATTAACTATATGTAAAATATGGTAATTGGTTCTTGCTTTGTGAGATTCTGGCCATTAGCCAACCTCACGATGAATAATCACAATACTAACTGTTTAAGAAATATTTATTTTCATACTTTACATTGTTGCTCATCATCTAAATTAATAACTTACCAGGAATTGGATCTCATATTATCATCAAACCAATGCCAAATCGAAACCAAAATAGTGAATTGAAAGGGGAAGTTGAGCACTGCTTTTATGTCGCTCAATCATATCCATTTTTTGCTCTAGCATAATCACTAACCTCTTCTTTTTTTTTGTTTCCTGTTTGATCATCAAAAGTGTTCTTCCTTTCATCCATTTTGATACTTTTTAAAAGAGAAAATTCTGTCCTATATTGTATGTATATGATAGCAAAGCTAAATAATAGTAATGTTAAATAGTTAACAGCAATAAAGCCCATCTTTCTGGTGTTTCACCCCTTCAAAGCCAAGTGACTGTTCTTGGATTGCTCCTCGTCTGGTTTTACTAACTGAAAATTAACATTAATTTGTTAATTGACATAATTAATGGTTTGATGATAATATGAGATCCAATTCACCCTTATTACTAAGACTGGTCTATGCTTACAACTCGCATTAATCGAATATTTGCTCGTAAAGACTGGTCTATGCTTACAACTCGCATTAATCGAATATTTGCTCGCAGTAACTGTTTGTTAATTGACATCATAAAAGGGGACGGACATTTGTTAGTAAGACATTTGTTAATTGACATCATAAAAGGAGATGGATCTTTGTTAATAAGACTATTTGTTAATGGACATCATAAAAGGAGGCGGAGCTTTGTTAGTAAGACTAGTTCATTGCTTACAACTCGCATTAATCGAATATTTGCTCGCACTAACTGAAAAATGGTATCATTTTTATAAGTCAACTAATCGAAATCGCATTATTCGAACTCGCACTAATTGAGGCCTACCTGTATTAATCGAAATCGCATTATTCGAACTCGCACTAATCGAGGCCTACCTATTGGCAATATCGAATATCGCATTATTCAAACTCGCACTAATCGAGGCCTACCTGTACAGTTAAAATTGAATATAAAACTTCTATATAAAAAGCAAAAATGTTTTAATTTTATTCCAGAATTCTCAATATTTTTGCAAGATAATTTATTAGTAATACTATTATAAAAAATGCAGGAGCAAAATTTTTCAATTGTACATATGCAACAGCCATGTTTTGCCAGGTTATAATATCACTATAGTGGCTGTAACGATTGTAATCTAATGACTGAAGCCTAGCTTAACCATCAGTTTGATATTCAATCTGAATTCAGCAATGATGATGGTCAAGCTATCTTGCCTTTATACTGTTGTCCTGATTGTCCAAATTCATAGTTATATTATACAGATATCCCTCCTATAACACAGCTTCTTACAACATGGTTTTGCTCTAGCACAATTTGAAAATTGCAGAAACCCTCATAAACCACAGTTCTGCTGTACATATGCAACAGCCATGTTTTGCCAGGTTATAATATCACTATAGTGGCTGTAACGATTGTAATCTAATGACTGAAGCCTAGCTTAACCATCAGTTTGATATTCAATCTGAATTCAGCAATGATGATGGTCAAGCTATCTTGCCTTTATACTGTTGTCCTGATTGTCCAAATTCATAGTTATATTATACAGATATCCCTCCTATAACACAGCTTCTTACAACATGGTTTTGCTCTAGCACAATTTGAAAATTGCAGAAACCCTCATAAACCACAGTTCTGACTTAACACATTTAGAAAATTATGTTTACTCTCCTACAACACAAAACATTTTCATTAATTTTCGTAAATCCATACTAGGGACACAAAATACACACACACAGAATGCAATAATTGGGAAATACTTTGCTAAAATTAGTCATAAATGCAATTTCATTAATTTGCCATAAAAGGGACAATATACAGTCTATTATCGGTTTCAATTTAAAATTGAGTTAATTGAATTAATTTTGAAATTGTGTTAATTGGTGACAATTGAGTATTTTGTGTTCCAATCATTCAGTTCTTGGTTAAAAAATAAGTTTTTATTCTTCAATAGAGGAATGTGAAAGAGAAGAAAACTTTTTTAATCATAACTTTTTTGAGTATATGTTGTAGCGGGTTAGATTACGGATTTTGTAAAGAGAGCAGCAGAAAGTGAAGTTGATATTGTTAAAGAAAAAAACGTTCTCGTTTTAATGAAACAGTGGTAAGGTAAGATGTAATTATTAAATGAATGTTATATAGGCTGTATATTTTTCTTTCCTTTTGTTTTATTTATATTGTTTTTTTAGGTCTGACATATATTTTTTTCTTTCTTTATGTTTCGTGTTACTAATAGTCTTAATAAAAATTAAGTTTCTTATAATGACTAATGTACACTTCTCTATGATATAGGCATAAAATTATTTAGAGCGCTTTGTGCTTTCTGGTTTGGTGGGATTAGAGGTGTTTCGATTTTAGATTTAACCTTATTCAAAATTTTTGTTAGGAACGATTTGGAGTAGCCATGTTGTTTTCCAATGGTACATAGAAAACATTGGAAACAACATGGCTACTTCAAAAATTTTGAATAAGGTTAAATCTAAAATTGAAACACCTTCTCTAATCCCACCTAACCAGAAAGCACAAAGCACTCTAAATAATTTTATGCCTATATCATATAACCTCAAAAACTTGCAAGTGGTAAAAAATGTAGCAAGAAAAACTAATAAGAAATTAGCCACACGCAGGGCTCCTACCTTGTTTAATCTCATAAGGAATGAGAAAGACCCGTTAAAACCAGATGCTAAGAAAGGTGTATATAAAATTCCAATTAAGGATGAACACACATAGGACCATCTAGCGTACATAGGTGTTACAAACAGGAACCTGAGCAAAAGGATTTCATAACATAAATGGGACATTAAACAAGCCAATTTATCAACATCCTTAGCAGTAGAGGTATATAGTGAGGATTTAATTATACTTTGGGATGAGGCAAGAATTATTAAACCAGTAAAACCTGGAATGAGATCTACTATTATGGAGTTGTTAGAAATATTATAAGAGAAGTGAAGAAGAAAACCTGGTAAATGATAAGATAGCCTGGGAGCCACCCCACCCATGGAAATATGTGCTCAATAATAGAAATCATTAAGACTTTTTTCAACCTGGATTAACTAACTGTACCTTTAATTATTTAAAAGTAGTTCTTTTGTATGTTAGTAGATTTAATAAGTTGTTATATTACTTTATTTATATTAATCAAGCATAGTAATTGTAAATTTTGTTGTTTTAAATTTATTACGATGTAATACGGTTACCATAGCAACATAGTTGCTTTATTCTTCTTCGAATTTGATTCGAACTTTAGAACAAAGTGCCTGAAGATGGCGAATGAGCCGAAAACATTTGTGTTTTTAATGTTAATAAATGGTTATCAGTTTATCTCAGCTGCTATTAGTGCTAGTTTATTCTCCTTTGTTAAGAAAAAAATGGAATTACACAAACCGAATTTGCTCAGTTTATTAAGACTTCTCTGTCACTATTCTTGCTATTCAAATCTTTCACAAGACTCTTAATTTTATCCCAAATTTTTTAATATCATAAATGGTGGCTCATTCAATACCATGAAACGAAGCCAAATCATTAAACTTTTCTCCCAAGTAAAGTTTCTTAATTATTTCTGCCTTTTCGACCACAGTAAATGTCTTGTGTTTTCATTTTTTACTTTTTCCAATTTGTGACATTATGCAAATTTAAATAATAAATACTGATACAGTAAAAACAGTGTATTGAACTTAAAAAATAATCTGCTTATAATGCCTGCGCAATGAACGAATAGCGACTGACAATTTATTTTACATCATTTTTTCTCTCTTGCACTAGATCACAACTTCGCAGAGTGTTGGATTACTGGATATGCTGGACTACAGTGACTCAACTGTATAAATTAATTTTTTTTTATTTTTAATTATTATTCAATATAATATTTTTTGTAATAACAAGCATTATTTTTTATAGTAGTACCCAGATGAACATCAAGTAATAAATTGAAATATTGCATTTACTATCAGATTAATAAATAAATAATCACTAATGCCATCAGATTTAAAAATAAAGGTAGGACTCGATTAGTGCGAATAATGGGTTCCACAAATTTCTCGCACTATTCAAAGTATTAACTATATGTAAAATATGGTAATTGGTTCTTGCTTTGTGAGATTCCAGCCATTTGCCAACCTCACGATGAATAATCACAATACTAACTGTTTAAGAAATATTTATTTTCATACTTTACATTGTTGCTCATCATCTAAATTAATAACTTACCAGGAATTGGATCTCATATTATCATCAAACCAATGCCAAATCGAAACCAAAATAG